>CANUEY010093090.1:0-25610 GCA_948099555.1 Croton setiger
GCAACCGAACTTAAAACCTCTATTAATTAACCCTTTTATTTCATTTAAAATTACTTCTCATTCAAATTATTTCATATTGATGTCATATAGCACGTTATTTTCGGATACACTTAAATGAAAATGCATGAAATGCGGAAATGACGTCAAAATGACGTAAGTTTTAGGTTAGGAGTGTTACAAAAAAAGAGTGAAATGCATGAAAGAAAGAGTAAAACGCAAAGGAGGGAACCAAAACACAGGAACAGAGAAAGCAAAACGCAGGAAGGAAGAAACAAAAAGAAAATAGAAAGCAGAAATTAAATCAGGTGGAAAGGAAAGACTGAAAACGAAAGCTGAGAGAAGAAAGAGGAACAAAAAACCAAAGTGGAGAGAAGAATTTGAGAAAGAAAGCAATTGGGGGAGAGAGAACAGTAAGTCCTTCTTATCAATTCTAGGGTTTTTCATTTTCAAAAAAAAAATTAGGGATTTCTATTTTTGAAATTGAGGATTTTGAAATTAGGGTTTTTTTAGAATTGAGGATTTTGTTTTAAGCTCTTTCTGTCTCTGATTTTGTCAAAACCATTAGAATTCTTATTTCGAAATCAATTCAAAATTAGGTATTTCTATTTAAGGTAGTGTCAATTCAACTATTTCTGGGTTTTTGATTTCTTTTGATGAGAAAATTAGCCTTTGTAAAAGAACTCTGAGCTTGTAAAGGATTTTGGAAATTTCAAATAGCAGTTGGAAAAAATCTGAGCTACATTTAATCTCTACTTTAGTTTAAATTTTATGTTCAATATGTTTGGATTTGTCTGGGAACCAGAATGATAGTGATATATTGATGTTTGCTGCAGTGTTTGTCATTTAAGATTGTTTCTCTTCTGGTTTCTAGTTTATCAGATTATGTCACTCAGTTGTGTTATGAGTTCGAATGCTGTAAATTGTGTTGACTTTTGTTGTCAATATGCTCCTCCAAACTGTGATTGCTTGCCATTCTGTAATTTATCATTGCTTGTTGCCATTGTGTTTACTATTTTGTTTGTCTTTGTTACTGCTTATTAGAGTTAGAAATGGTTATTATTGTTGTGAGAACTGTCTTGATTCTGCTATTGTCATTGAGAAAACATCCTTATAAATTAAGGACCAATTAGGATTTGCTGTATATTTCTGGACTGTTTTGCATCTATTATGTAGTTGTAGCAGTTTTGCGTCCATTGTATTTTAGCAATTTTGTAAATGTAGGGACTACATTAGAATTTTGACATTGAAATATGACAGTTTTGATGTTTTTATAATTGATATGGACTATTTTATAATTGTGCTTTGTATAAGGGCAATTATGTGAAGAAATGCATGTAGGTGGACTGTTTTGAATATTTTGTGCATGTAGGGACTGATTTGGTAAGGTTGTATGTCTTAGGGACTGTTTGCATAATTTTCATGTTTGCAGGAACTATTTTAGTAATTTTTGTATTATGAAGGCGGTTTTGTAAATTTTTGTATATTTTAGGAATTAGTTCATAATTTAAGCCTGTTTAGTAATTTTGGCATATTGTAAAGACTTTTATGTAATATAACATGTTTTGGGGAGCATCTTGTAAATCTTGCATGCTTTAAGGGTTTTTGGCAATTCTTACATGTTTAAGGGTTGTGTCTTGGTAATTTTGTATGATCCTTGGATTGTTTCGATTTTTTTTAGTTTAGGGTCAATTTCATAATTTTGACATGTCTTAGGGACCTTTATGCAATTTTATATATTTAATGTCTTGTTTTAGTAGTTTTATATATCAGGGACTATCTTGTAATATTTTTGGACTATTTTAGAATTGGCATGTTTTAAGGGCTGTTTAGGAATTTTCCAAAAATGCGGGGACCAATTTGTAATTTTTCATGACCTAGGGTACCTTTTTGTAATTTTACATATTTGTTTTAAATATGTTATTTTATATGTTCGTAGAGTGTTTTGGGGTCTAAATGAATTATTTGGGCTTAATCGAGTAGAATGTATTTAATTTAGGACCAATTTGTAATAATTTTTTCCTAAGAAAAAAGAATAATTAGATTAAGGAGTGAACGTTTAATTTTTGTAATTTATTTTCCGCACTTTACCGCTTTCAAATAAATGTGACTGCGTAAACGACCTTTAATAATCAAATTAAGAACATCAGTAGAAAAATGAAAATGGCTTTTCGTAATTAATAAAATTTAACTTAATTTTTGGAAAATAAAAAATGGTTTATTAGAGGCCGTGTTGACGCTCAATTTGTGTACCCCAAAAAGTATCCGAGGATAATTAGAGCTCCAGGCGCGGAATCTTCAGAATTTCTATTCAGCTCGTTTTTCCTCTTTTCTAAAATATTTTCCTAATATTTTAATCCTGTTTGTGTTTTAAAAGAATTCTCAAATTCCCTTCTAGTTGCAAAAATATATGTTTTTAGGTGTGTTTTTATTTTTCAAGTTGAAAGAAAAAAAATATAAAAAGAAGAAAAAGAAATTAAAAAGAATTTAAATATCTTGATTTGTGATTTTAACCTTAAAAATCAATTTTAAGATTAAAATGACAAATGTTTATATTTTATTCGTGTTTTCGATTTTTAATCGAAATATGTATTATGTTTTTAATTTTAATTAATTTGGAAAAATTAATTAGAAGGGATTAATTGAGAAAAATTGAGAAAAGGATTAAATTGAAGAGAATTGAAAGTAGAAGGAAAATTAGAAATGAGGAAGGACTTAATTGCAAACGGAAGAAAAGTTCTGTGGGCCAAAATCTGATTTCCGGAAATGCTGAGGAGGAAAGTAGAAGACGCCAGAAACGGCGTCGTTTTGTCTAAATGAAAAACAAAAAAAATAAATAAAGAAAACAGATTGAAAGTTCTTCGACGAAGTGAATCAGAAAGCCTTCGAAGTAGACGAAAACGAGAAGGGATTGAGGGAAACCTAACAGAATAATCTTCGACGGAATTTGAACAGGGAATCGACGATTCGTAGTCGAAATCGAAGGAGAGAGAGAGAAGGAGACTCGTGAAGAACGTTAAATGTGATCGAGACAGAAAGTGAAAGAAGAAAGAGAAGAGTGGACAGAAAGTGAAGAAAACGCATGGTTGAAGACGACGTCCGCAGGAGCCTGTCAATCAGCCGAAGCGTGCTCAGGAAGGATAAGCTTGCCTTGAAAAAGGAAGCTGGGGGAGATTTTTCGAAGGGGAGAGAAAAATTGGAGAGAGAGCTTTCTGGAAATTGTAAGTGTTCTTCATCTAGAGTTTTTGATTTCTTCATTGAAATTAAGGGGTTTCGTTTCTGTAATTCCTGTAACAACTTGGGAATTGGGGTTTTTGTAATCAAATTAGGGATTTTTTCAGATTAGGGTTTCAATTTAGGGAAAACTAAATTAGGGCTTCTGTTATGTAAATTGGGGGTTTGAAACACAAAATTAGAATTAGGAATTTACTATTGTTACTGTAAAGAACATTATTGCTGTAAAGAAACATTCGGAATTGCAATAAAAGATTTGAAAGCTTGTTGAAAGGTATTTTTCTGTTTCTGCTTCAGTTTATTTAACTCCTGAACTGTTTTGTGTTCAATATGACTGTGTCCATTTGGGAACCTGATTGATTGGTTTACGATTTTGAAATGTGGGAATTGCCTTCTATTTTCTGCTCAGATTTTCCCTTGCTTGTTCATTGCCATATTTCTTGTTTTGTTGTTTCTGATGAAGCTTTTAACTTCTACTTGGTGGCATGTTTCCGGTTCTATGTTGTTGATTAGCTAGTTTTCTATCTATAAAAAGCATGAACACTGTTTAGATTAGGCTGTTGCTCTTTCACTTCTGTGTCATCTTTGAGTTTCTGTTCCTAGAATGCTGTTTAAGGTGTGGTCACCTTGTGCATAAGATTTGAGGTTATTGCCATGTTTGGGTCATAAATGAGCTTTGTCAATTACTTTTTTGGATTATCTTTATTCTTTTTGACATGATACCAAGGCTTTGGGACAACAAGTGTCCCTGCTATGTTATGGATTCTGTTGTAGATGGTCATGGAGGTTAGGGCATGTTAATTATACCCCAATGTCATGAGATGCTATTGATCTCTAGCCTGGGATCTTGTTCATGTAAGCCTCGGGGATGATGCCTCTGCTGAGGCTGCTCCTGTTTCCTTTTGTTATTGCTGTCATCACTACATCCCATTTAAAAATTGGTTATCCAGTATCGATTTGATGCTTCTGCCATGTGGTGTGCTCCCTGCTCAGTTGTATCTGTTTTCATTTCTGTTCTTAGGGGGTGTATAAGAATTGAATTTAGATAGATCTGAGGTTTGTATGCCTGTATAGCTTAGGTTCAGCTTTTATGGTGGTTGCATATGTATGAACCCCCATTGTGGTTACATGCCTACTGTATGGTCTTTTAGGTTCAGTTTGCTTGTTCCCTTTAGGTTGTTGCATCTATTGACACCCTTTTACTTCCCATGTTAAGCATGCCTGGTTGCTGGGGGTGAAATGTCTGGCCCATAACTGCTTTGCTGATTGTGTACAAACTGACCATATGACAAGACATGCCTTTGCTGTGGGATTATGCTCAAAATGTATCTAAACTGCCCCTGTTTGCATTCCTTTTGGTTGTTGCAGTTGTTATTGCTGTTCATTTTCAGTATTAATTGATGAACATTTGTTCATACTTATTCACTGCTTCAGTCTTTTTTGTTAGGAGTTAGGTCTACTAGCAATGCATTCTACTGTGTTAAACCCTTCCTGTTAGTCCTTGTATTTAGCGTTGCTAGGTCTTACTGCCTGTTGTACATAGCTGATCATGTCTCAAATCAATTGCTGCTGTTGTTGCTCAGTTTATACCAACAGTTTAGTTTCTGTTTAACATCTATGATCTGTTATGTGATGCTGCATTCTTGGGACCATATTGTCATATTTGAGCTGTACTTAATTCTCTAATGCATAAACATTTGATGATCTGTTTATATTATTGCATAAGTGTCCAAAATTTCTGTCCCTATGTTCAAAGCCTGTCATATGCATGCCATTCTGCCTGCTCCCTTCACACTCTAATTTGTTGCTGCCACTGACATTCAAACCAGATTTATGCCCCCATGTCCCTTCTTGATGCATGCTTCGAATGTATGATATGGAACTTACATCTGCCATTCATATGCACTATAAGGAACATGTTTAATAGCTTAGTTCTGCCTTGTTTATAGAGATTCAGGGACAGTTTGTTATGTGTGTTGAACCTGTTGTTGTTCATCTCTGGAACCAGCAGATTGGTTACTTCATGCCCCTTTTCCCCTATGTGTTTTTGTATCATAGCTTGCCGTGTAGGACACTTTAGCTGCCATGAACTTCCCTCTTGCATGATGCCAAGTAGCCTTTCAACTTATGGACCCTGTTGTAGCATATCTCTAGTCTTCCTGCTGCATTTTTGCTTCTGTTGGTGTCATTTCATAAGTCAGCTATGAATCCATTTGCTGGTTAATTAGCCTGCTGCCCCATTTTGAGATCCACAATTATTTTGCCATGCTTAGCTTTGTTTAGGCACACCTTGCCATTGCTGTCCTTATACACAAGTGTTTAAAGCTGTTTATTCTTGCATTTGAACTGCATCTAGATGAATTCATCCAGGAATGAATGAAGAGCATGCTAAATTGTTGAAACTTATAGCCAAGGGCAGATTTGTAATTTATTCCAATTTGGGAGTTAAATTAGAAACTTTATATGCTGCTGTGTTGGTAATCCTGCTTGAATTGCATGATCTGTGGATGATTTGAATGATTATGGACTGTTTTGAATAGTATTGTATGGTCAGGGGCATTTTTCGTAATTTTCATAAAGCCCGAGGACTAATTTGCAATTTTTCATATTTTGCTTAGAATTGTTAATTTTGGGCGCCGGGTTTAATTTCGGGTTTAAATCGGGTAGAATGTAATTTAGGAAACCCTTTGTAATTATTTTCTCCGAAAATTGGAGAAAGAATAATTAGATCTAAGTGCTGTTTTATTTTCTGCAATTTAAATTCCCGCAATTTATTGCTTTTCGTTATGTGATTTTTACAAACGATTTAAATCACCGATTAGGAACATCGCTAGTGGCTTTTTCAAAATAAATCAGTCTTAACTTTAATTTTCGCAAAATCAAATTTGGTTTCAGAGGCCGGTTAATCCGGGCGTTAGTCGAAATGAAATTTCGGCTAACGTACCCTACCCGCTTATCTGAATCTTTGGTTCGGACTTTTTGCCTTATCCAAAAATTAAAACGGAGTCAATCTTTTTGGTTTTTCTTAAAAACCGGTTCCCGAAATGGGTGATGACTCAAACAGATTTTTAAGACCGACTAGTTCAGCATTGCAACCACAAAACGGCTTTTATCGCCTTCACCTGTTGTTTTTCAGAAAACGAAAATGAAACGAACTTGCAAAACCTTTGTTCAAAAAGGGCCGACAGCCGGCAGGTTCCGTTCCTTCAAAAAATCGAGCTGTCGACAGGCCGGTAAATTCGGTCTTTAATTAAAATGAAATTTTAATTAACGTAACCAACATTCTTACCTAGAAAATCCGGTTCTAGACCTTGCCTTTCTTTTTTAAAATGGAGTCAACTTTTGTAAAATTGGATTAATTTCCCTAAAAATTAAGAATGGTTCCCGAAGGGTGGCAACTCAAATATTGTCAAGACCGACTAGCTCAGCATTGTACAATAAAATTTTTATCACCGCTTTTCGTAAAAAATTCAAAGTTTAAAATTGGGCAAGAATTTGGCTACAAAAAGAGAATGAATCGAAACCAGTTTTCCGCGCCGCATCAACAACTACGATGTAAAAAAACAAAACTCCCCCCACAATAGGTCAGCTAAGTAGAGGTGTTGTTGTCCGAAATTTCTTTTTATCTTTAAAGGCTTTCAGGTACTCCTCCTCTATGCAAATTTCTCATTCTGCTTCAACAACTTGAAAAAAGGTAAAACACCTTTTAGCTTTGCACGATACAAATCTTCCTATTGCCACAAGTAATCTATTTATAATTTAGATCTCATGTAAAGTCTTAGGATGTTGCATTTCTAACATTGCCTTGCTTTTTTTTTTGGTTTTCCTTAATGCCTCTTTGTGATACCATAAAGCCCAAAAACTTGTCTGCTTTACCCCAATGTGCACTTCTTAGGGTTAAGCTTCAAGTTATAGTTATCTAGTACACTAAATACATCCGCCAAATCTCTTACATGATCTTCAACAAATTAGATTTTTACAATCATGTCGTCGACATAGACCTCTACATTTTTCCTATCTGATCCTTGAACATCTTATTAACCAGTTTTTGATAAGTAGCTCCTACATTCTTTAGTCCATACATGACTTTGTAACAATAAGTCGCGCTTTCAATCACAAAACTTGGTTTCTTAGCATTACTAGAATCCATCATGATCTAGTGATATCCATTTGTAGCATCCATGAATGAATATATGAATTAATGTGTTGTTGAATCCACCAGATTATTGATATTAGGTAAAGAGTAAAAGTCCTTTGGACATTCTTTGTTAAGGTCTATAAAATTGACCACATCCTCCACTTCTTATTTGACTTCTTCACTAGTACAACATTGGCCAACCAAGGGATCTACACCAACAATATCCTCAGGATTCCAAGCGAAGCTCGAAGTATGCTTTTCTAAGAAATCCTCTACTAGTATTGATCCTTCACATATTTCAAAGCCTACTTTAATTACTTTATCCTCTCATACCTTTAACTCTCTCAAACTTTCCACATAAGTCACCTGCTCATAAGATTTGCGTCCATTGAGCGGATCAAATTTTACATCACACTTTCTTTCCATCTTCAACTAGCCCTACATCGGCTAAAACAGATCTTTCAAATTTCACTATTATAGTTTAACCCTCTTCAATCACCATAATGACACCTTTTGGCGGTGGTATGCCAAGCATCTCCAACTTTTCAATAGAGGCCAAATAAGCTTCCAAAACTTCAAGCATATTAATAGGTTGGCCTTTTTACTGTTACATAATAGGATTCTTGAGTAGTTTTAGAGCACCCCATTCATGACTACAACACCTGTAGAAGACAAATATTTCAATGTTAAGTATTGAACAGAAGTCATAACTCCTTAATTTGAAAGTAGAGGTCGACCCATTATGGCATTGTAGGCTAAAGGTGCACTAATAATCAGGAAAAAGTCTTTTATGCATACTACATGCTTTTCTTCACCTAGTTCAACTACCAACTAAATAATTCCCAAAGTCTTAATAGATATGCTAAAGATCCCTATAATAGGAATCTTAATCTTCTTTAGCTTGTTCGAATCCACCCATAGTTTAGTGAAAGCCTCCAAACTAAGAATGTTGAGTGCACTTTCATTGTCAACTAGAATCCTCTTAATTGCAAAATTAGCTATTATAACTTAAATAACCAAAGCATCATTATAGTGATAGATTAGATTCCTAGCATCCTAACCATCTTCAGTTGGGAAAGTGATGGTAAAATCCACTATAGAGCTGGTCCTAAGCTAAGAAAACTTCTTTTACTAATCTCTTCTTTACTGATGACTCTTTTTTCTTATCTTCCCCAAATAAGATCATATCAATGGTACCATGCAATTCTCACCGACCCCTGGTACCTTTATCTATAGCATCTCGCCTTGGTCCACTCCTAGCTAGTCAATCCTATGAAGATCCTCCTGCCTAGCTGCTTTTTTGACCTTTGTAAGCATCCACAAAATTCTTCAAGTCTCAACCCTACACCATTTTCTCAATCTTCGCTGTCAGGTTTTGCATTCATTTGTATTATGGCCTTTAGTTTTATGATAGGCATAATTAGTCCACCTTCCTAACCATATTGTCTTTGTCCACTCGATCCTCCCATGTAGAAGGTCCCTCAATTTTCATAAGAATTTCTAATGGTCTTGCATTAAGCAATTTAAAGAATTAGCCCCTACCTCAGTCACCATAAAAAAATTTACCTTGACCACGACCTCCCTTTCGACGATATCAATGTGACCTCTTCCTTTCTCGTTCATAACCTCTAGAAGACTAATTTTATGACCTCCCCTGGCAGAATAGTCGACATCATCACTCCTCAAGATTGACCCTTTTGAAATTCGCCTCTGAGTATCTACCTTTACATAGTTGTTCGTTCTATTAAAAAAATCTTGGATTAAAGTGGGCTCATCCATGGACAAAAAGTCCGTTAATTCCTAGAACCTGTAATTAGATTGCATTATCTAAACTGCAAACCCGCATTTAGATTCTTTATGTGGATAACCATAGTTCTAAATCTCTCTACAAACTTGTTTTGATGCTTACCCTCTCCTTTCATAATCAACTTCAAATCAGATGCCTTTCTCTTCTTGGGTATATTCTTTTTAAACTCAAACATCATCTTATCAACCAACTCCTTAAAACTCATTATGTTCCTTTTTGGCAAATGATAAAACCATCGCCAACATCATTGGACAAGGTTTCAGGAAAGTGTTTACACATTAAAACATTAGTAGCTCCCTTTGCCAATATAAAATCATAGTGATTACTTACATGACTCTTAAAATTACTCTTTCCTGTGTAAACACTTTTAAAAGTGAAAGCCTTCCAATTTTTGGACAGTTGCACCCTCTCAATGGATAGAGCAAAGGGTGACACTACTTGAAAGGTTTCGTCTTCATCATCACCTTATTGTATATCCTTCATCATTTCTAATAACTTTGCTTTTGTGAATGGCCCACCCTAATATAGCTCTTCACTATATCCGGAGCCCTAATTATTCCTTCAACCCTTACCAGAGGTCTATTCCTCATCTCTAGTGTCATCATCATCCCAATATATCTAAGTTAGCCTTCTATTCAATTTGTCCTCTCTAGAGGTATGTCGCTTACTTCGCTAAAGCTCTCTCTATTAGTTGAACTTCCCCTTTACAAATTGCGACCTCGACCTCTGTCTAGTAACTCCTCTGCCTCCTATCTTTCGTCGAAACCTTCGTTCTCCAACCTTCTATCCCTATTGTCTTCAATATCAAGCCTGTCATTCAAGTTGATATTTACTCAAACTCTTTAACTTTATGCCCTAACCTTTGTAAGTGGAGGTAGTAGTTGCTGCCTCAATATTGGTAGGAAAATTTGAGGATTCTAATTTAAAATTTACCCTAGCAGGCCAAGTAAATGCTCTTGAGAAAATTTCAAAGATGAGAGGAGATTAGATGTTGTAGTGGCTGCCGAACTTGAAGCATTGAAATTAGAAACACTAGACAGCTGCTAGTAAAATGGAGCAAGTATTCTAAATCCCATTGGGAAGAGGTTTTCCCCTAAGAGATACCTAAGAAAACTCTCTTCCGAGGTGTCCAATGTAGGTACAGACATTACCCCTTGGGTTGGAGACTCAATAATCCTAAGCGGCTAACGGTAGCGACCTCCCTAAAGAGGTCGGGGCAAGAGACAACCCTGGGGGGAGAAGGCTATAAATCCTCCATTCTTTCTCGTTTATCAGTCGTATTTTATATACCAAACATCGATATTTGATATCTAAGGTTGAATTATTCCTTCGATCCATGCTCATTGCACCAATGCAAGTGTTGAGAATGGATTAGTCTGACAAGTGATGTTTGAGTTTCTATTTATAATGAGGCTGAAGCCGTGAGATCCGAATTTCCTGCATCCAATGGGACTTACTGGACTCTGTGGTTTTTGGGGCCCAAAAGGCTTTTGACACTTCTTGGGTCCAAGGTAGGAGTCTTGTGTTTGAAGCCTCTCGTGGATTAGTTATCACGTTGTCTATGTAAGAGGTAGGCTTTGAGCTGTCTTGGGTCGACACTGACTCTGCCCTAGGCTACACTAATATCTATTAATACAATTTAGAAAACTTCCAAACTTCACCAGGTGGCAATAAAAATGATCCCTGCAAGAACTAAATAGTTTCCAGTAACCTTCAACAGAAAATAAATCAACAATTATCAATATTTATCAATATATGCCAATATCCTAAATAATATCAGACCATATAACTAGGTATTTTTCAATATAACTCTGTATTGACAAATATTGATAAATAATGACAAATACTGATTTAATTTTTCGGTAAAAGTTGCTGGAAACTGTCTAGCTGTGATAACAACATTTGTCTTTCCGTCTCGTGAAATTTGGAAGAATTCTAAATTATAAAGATAAATATTGACAAATACTGATTTTTAATTTTTCGGTGAATGTCGTTGGAAACCACCGAATGGTGGAGGCGGCAATCATTTTTCCAGCCATTTTTGAAGTTTAGAAAAATTCTAAATTATATATTCATCTATATTTAATTTTAAATTTTTAGTTGAAAAATAAATTCATAATAATATAAAAGTAAAAAAAAAAAAAAAACCAAGGTAAAAGAAAAAAAGTGTTATTTCACTAATTAGATAAAATGTGCTATTTTTCAAATGGAAAGAAAGGTATTACACATAAATTTCCTATTTATATTTAGTTTGTGGTATTTACCATGCCATTTTGTTTTTGTGCTATTTTGTAAAATTGAAACTCGTACCTGCCAAACTGCCCGCACCACATTGTAAATGCAGTTTAACTGCATTTTATTGTTTAAACTCTGCCAACAAAAATTCCAACAAGATTACCGTATCATTATGTTTTTGTGCTATTTTGTAAAATTGAAACTTATACCCGCCAAACTGTCCGCACCACATCGTAAATGCGATTTAACCGCATTTAAAGTGCATTTGAGGTGCATTTTGTTGTTTAATTATATAGCGATGATGTTTACAGTTTGTGTTTTATATAAACCACAGGTTGCAGTGCGGCTCACAGTTTTAATTGCTATAAATATCCCCAAAAGTTTATGTGTAAAAAAACAAATATTATTTAATTTATATTTTTTATTTTATTTTACCTAAACTTCATTGTTTTATATATATATTTGACTAAAATTTTATTTTCTTCAAAGTTTATAAAATTTTAGCAAAACAACAATTGAGATGTTATTGCCTAATTCATATGGAATTTTTATTAAAGTATATAATTTAGGAAGAAATTATAAGAATAATTTAAAATTATTATAAGAATAAATATATTTATTTGATAAACGTGCATATTTTAGAATCAATAAAAAAAAAATTTGATTTTTTACTAAAATTAAAATTAATAGCACCGGCCTTTTATTAGGTACTATGATATTAATTTATTAACGGCACCGACATAAATATTTTAATGGATGTATTAATTTCTTAGGATAATTAGGCATTTCTAAATTTGTTTTTTAGCAACTTAATTGTAATTTTTCCATATACGATATGAGAGAAATGTCTAACAATTTAATAATTTAATTTTGTTTGTAAGAAAAGGAATCCTAATATAATATGGATTAGATAAGTTTTTAATTACTATATAAATATCATATTCTACTTTTTGACAATAAAAATTATTAGTCCGTATTTAACTTCATATATTATTTAGCTTCATATATTATTTTTACAATTCAATCTTATGCATGTTAATGACCAAAATCATAAAATAATACATAGGAAAAATTAAGTTTATAAATTTACATTTTGTTTTAGTATATGAGTAAATAAAATAGGTATAGAAATATATTTTTATAAACTAAATTTACTTACTATATTTAAATGAGGATAATACGTAAATTGAAAAATGTGCTATTTACTTAAATCAAATGTAAAAAAGGTTAAGTTTAAAGGTTAATCACTTGATACATATAATTTATGAATATAATTAAAAATATATAAAAAATTAAATAACGAGTACTTATCACAAACATTCATACAAATCAAATGATAAAAAAATAATATATAAAAAATTAGATAATACAATATAGGAGCTATTGATGTTGATAAAAGGGTTGGCGCTTCATTTCCTGCATATGGTTGCATGCTGGATTATTCCATATACTTGCTAACATGTTGAGTCTCATCTTTAAACGGTGGTCTTACTTTAGTTAGAGATTTTAATTAAAATTAAGAGTAATTTTATTATTTAAAAGATCAATTAGTGAGTCATGTTAAAATTTTCTGTTTACAAATTAATGCAGTGCAATTTAAATTTCAAATTACATTTTATTATGCGGTTTGCATTTTTGTAAAACCACAAAATGCAGTGCAGTTTGCAGTTTGAGCTTTGCGGAATGGTTAACCACACTTGCTCGCTCCTATATCCAGTGGCTTGGCATCATCTTTTAGTCAGGAATTGGACATCCATTGACCCAATTTTGCAGCAGTGCTCAAGTTGGGTATCCACTATTTAGACATTCAGCAGTTTGGTGGTATGTGAACTTAGATTGAGAATTTGACATCCAGTGATTTGGCGTCTTTTTTTGGTTTTTCTTTTTATTTTTCCTTCTTCTCTTTGTTAACTTAACTTTCTATGTGGAACCTTGCTTGGAAGCGACTATGGTCTCGGCTATGACCTATTTATGTCATAAATTATGGCTCATGGGCCAGATTCATAAGCCTACCCGTAGCAACTGCACTAGTCTGTTGCAATAGATAGCCATTTGCATTAGGATAAGAATGTGAATTTTTTTTAATTCCCCTAAACATGGATGAAATTATAATTATGAAATAGACTGTATCAGAGAAATAATATGAATCCCCTAAATATGCCATTGTGTTATTAGTAATTCTTGCTAAAGATTGTCCATAACTTTTTTTGTTGGCTTTGGCTAGCTAATAACTTTAAGTATTCTATATGTGAGTATGTCAGTTTAGTGAGTAATCGATTGTCATTGTGTGCTCAATCTGACTTCAAATTATGAGTTGTATACACGATAGAACGTAGCACTCTAAGACATCCAAAGAGAGACTATAATATAATTATGATTTGACCCTTGATAGAATTGATAGAGTAAGTTAAAAGTATGGATTAATTTTCGGACATAGTCAACAAAAGACAGAATCGGAAAGTTTGAATTAAAAAAGCAAGTCACACCGAACAAAATTGATAGAAGGTTGGTTAACAATTATGTGTATCCTTTGGGATAGAATCAACCAAAAGAGTTTGGATGAATGTGGTAAAATTCCTTCACACATAATGGATAAGGAAATTGGGCAGTTTGGTTTTTAACACAAAAGATCTTGAATTGAATTGGATCCACAAAACAAGCAATTGCAAAGTTTAATATAACATATGACTAGAATTTTGACTAGTGCAATGCGTAGAATCGCATTAAAAAATTACATATTGACAACTTATATGAGAACTGTAGAGATATATGGATAATTTTGTTAGATTAAAACTATTTTACTTCACGTGCAAAAAAAGAAAATATTTGTATGAGTTTTTGTTAAATAAGAAATAAAAGGAAAAAAAAATATGCATGAAATTTGTTAAAAAAATATATATCATGAAAAATATTTATTTAGATTGTGTCAATGAAATCCTTATAGATCAAATCAATTCACTTTTTTTTTTTTTTCTATCCTAATTCAATTATTATATTGTACAAATTTTAAGAATATTAGTAGACCCTAATTACATTCGTCATTTTCATAATTATTTGCAAATAATGTCATTTACATTATTGTTTCATAAATATAAAAAATTTGATATGTTTATATAATGATCTTATTAAGACATCACTTAAACCATTTAGCTCGAAAAAGTAAATACCAAATAAAAATTACCATAATGAAAAAGGAAACACCATATTGGAATTACCATAAAAGTTGCAATATTTAAATTAAATCTAAGTAAACCCATATTTTGATTTTTTTATTTTAATTGATTATATAATGATGTCTAATAAAATTTGTGCTAAAATTAACTAAATATGAATATTAAAAATATTTTTTCATCCAAAATCCATAATAAATTACTGCAATTGTTTTTGTAGAATTTTCTAAAAAATCTAATTTAGACATAACCAAATGATTTATAGATCATCAAATAAATAAAGAATTTCTAGATAGAAAAATAATCAAATTAAAAAGCAATCAAAGATAAATAATGATTTAAAAATAAAGTTTATAGAATTTTTTTTTTAATGAGCAATCAAATCATATGTAAAGATAAAAAAAATTTAGAGCACGTCATAAATCTTTAAATTAGATACGCTTTCTCGAAATATGATTTATCCTTAAAACCATTAGACCATTTTAGGTTGATATTTTAACAACTGTTAAGAAACTCTTATAATATAATTATGTGTTAAAATGTTTAAATTCAATGTCAAATTACATATCAAAATAAATATTTTATTTTCACCAAAATTTTTGAAAAAAAAAATCATATATAATCTAATATTATCACATCAAATAAAAAAAAAAAACAAAACTATGACTTAACATTGAATTTGAATAAATTATAATTAAAATAAAACTGTTTACCTTTTAAAATGGCTAGAAATAATTGTTTATAAACAAAAAAATAGCTTACAGTTATATGTGAGGAGAATAATGGTTTATAATTTATATACTAATAAAACGAGTACATTTTATTTTTTAGAAATTCTCAATTATTTATAGGTTTTCATGAACCAATGAAATCTTTAATATCAAATAAGGAGAATATTAAAAGATTATAGAAATATCAATTATTTAATTAATAAGATTTTTAATATATGCAATATTTTTCTCTATAATTTATAGAAAGATTAGAATAACAAAATGATTTTTAATTTAAAAAAAGTTTCAAATTAATTATTACTATTTTTATAATTTGAAATTTAATTAAAATTTATTCTTAATTTTTTTATTTATACTTACCATTTTCATGAAATTGAATTTACTATAAAAATAAACAGTGCATTGAATGTCATAATAAAATATTTTACTTTTTATTAAAATAGTATATTCACTATAAATATAATCATTTCTATAAATATTGCACTACTAATTTATTTGCTATTAAAACCGTGAATATAAAAATTTAATTCTAATTTTTTTAAAGAGAATTTTTAATAATACTCAAATTATAAAAAGAAATCATTTGCAGAAATGGAATATCATTAAAATAAATCTAATTTGATTAAGTTTGATCCATAGTTATTATGATAACATTTTCAACTTCAATCACTATATTTTGTTTGCTAGTTATTACTTAAAATGAAATTATTTACCTATATCTCCAATATTATTGACACATTTTAGTATAAAGAAATATTAATATATATATATATATATATAGAGAGAGAGAGAGAGATTTTTATTTGAATTTTCATTTATTTGATAAAATTATATTTAAAGTAAACATTTTGTAAATGACACTATTGACTAAAATTAATGTATACAATCAATTATTTTTAATAAATTTTTTTAAAAAAATCAATTACTTTCAATAAATTATGATTGTTCTATTTAAAATAATAAATTATAATTAGTTAATTTATATTTTAGTAAGGAATTAAAATTATTATCTTATTATTATTTTAATTTAATATTTTTTATTTTAATATTTTTTATTATTATTAGTAAATTTATCTATATCATTTTAATTTAATATTTTTTAATTATTATTAACAAATTTACCTATATTATTTTCATTTAATATTTTAATATCACAAATTAGATAATGAATACCTAATTTATTATTTGAATATTTATTTCATTAATTAAGTTTCATATTTTCAAAATATTAAAAATAAAAAATTGAATAATAATGAAGTATTAAAATATTAAGAAAAATTTAATACAAACATAAAAAATGATAAGTTTGTTTAAAATTATCAATTTTAAAATAGTTTGTTAACTAAAACCAAAAAATTATATTGATAAGCATTGAAAAATTTTCGGTTACCTTATAATCGTAATCGAAATCTTCCGTTACCGCAAAGATGATCTATTGATAACCGAACATATAATAATGACAACTTGAAAACTGAATCACCAGAGAGAAAAGAAGAGAAGGAATGTGATTGTAATTTATGTCAAACACCAAATCCAAAATCAAATAGAATAATCAAATTCAGATTCAATAAATCATTACAATTGGAAAAAAATTCAAATGAAACACATTAATATCTGATTATCCAAAGGGAATTGAAAGAAAAAAAAAATTGTATACAAAAAATCGTGTTCTAACTTCTACAAATAAGTTGCTATTCTTTTTCTTCAATTGAATTGCAAACCAAAACTGAAATCATAATTCCACAATCAGAGAAAGAGATCGGTTAAAAACCTAAATTAGACATAGACAGATAAAACAAAAAAACAAAAACCCCAAATTAATTGGAGCAGGTTCTGGAAATTAGATGCAGAACACGAACTGCTATTCTTCGTTGCAGCCGCTACCTTCAACAGACTCTTCGTTGCAGTCCTTCGTCGCTGATTAGGGCTTGCCTCGAGCAGGCTGTCGTCTTTCGTGTTGTTGGGTGGTGCTCAAAAAGCAAAACATATGAAATCTCAAAACTAAACTGAAATTTATCGTAGAGATTAGGTTAGGGAAACAATTAAATTTCAAATCTTTTAAAAATAGAAAGAAAATTACAGTGTAAATTGCAATTACACTGACAATAAATCAGTTCCTTAAATTCCGAAATTTAATTTTAGAAATTTTTGGAAAAAAAATTCAAAAATATAAAATATACTGAAATCATTAAATACAATCAGAATAATAAGACAGAATAAATAGAAATTAATGAGATAATAAATTTTAATAATAATTTAGAAAGTAAATTAAATTTAAAAATTTTTAAAAATAAAAAGAAAATAACAATATAATTTATAATTACAGTGTAATATGCAATTAATGGAAAGTTGACTGCATCAACAATAATAATAATAATAATAATAATAATAATAATAATAATAATAATAATAATAATAATAATATTGAAATAGTTCAAAATTAGGTATCATATATTTTTATGAATTTTTAATAATAATAATAATAATAATAATAATAATAATAATAATAATAATAATAATATTATTATTATTATTATTATTATTATTATTATTATTATTATTATTATTATTATTATTGTTATTTATAATTATTTTTTAAATTGGAAATGAATGTTATAGAAAATGGTAAAATATTTAAATGTTAAAAAATATTTAATATAATGTAAAATTTATTTAAAAACATCAAATTAAAAATATATATATATATATATATATATATACGTTTGTTGTATTGGAAGTTAATATAATGTAAATGTCTAGAAAAAAAGAAAGAAAAACAAAAAAAAAAATTAGAAAAAAAAAAAGAAAAAACCCATTAATTTTCTACTCTCTGAGGTCATATTTAATACCAATCCTCTGCATGGCTAATGATGAGAATATTTTTATTTTTTGCATTAATAATTATGAAAGGGCTTTGCAATGCAAGCAACTGTCTTCCCATGTTTGTTGGCCTTCTAGACTCTTCAATTCTTCATTATTTCAATTTATAGTGAGAGGACCACACGTGTTACTAAATTGCAGTTCCAACTTCAATTTTAAATATTATTACACAGGAATGCACTTTGTGAGCTAGAGATTAGAAGCATACCAAAACAACAACCAACCTACCCTTCTAAATTCAAAACTTAAAAGCTACGCCTTAT
Source organism: Croton setiger (assembly GCA_948099555.1). Lineage (NCBI taxonomy): Eukaryota > Viridiplantae > Streptophyta > Magnoliopsida > Malpighiales > Euphorbiaceae > Croton > Croton setiger. Next base: position 18,456 of record CANUEY010093090.1, read on the forward strand.
TTTTTTCACTATTATTTCAATATATTATGGTTTAAAGCTTCCCAAAACTTTTAATCTGGGAGCTAGTATTTTTAATTCAGTGGATAGGATCAACCAAAATTAATCTACCATTCTCTAATCTCTATTTTGTTATTCTATTTTCTTAATTTGTTATTTCTCCAAATTTAAATTTATCGAATTCAATTGAATTACGTGCATTTTCAAACAAAAAATTGAATTTCTTGAATATGATGAACATTCAAAATATAAACTTTGAGAAATGAAATTTATTTAGAAATGGTTTGAAATAGACCGAAAGTCAATCAACTTTCAGATAACATGTTATTAGACTATAGTCCTGTATATTAATAATGGTAGTATTTCAATATATGAATGGACTGGGCCAGCCTAATATGGTGGCTACAATAACAAACTAAAAAAAAAAAAAAAAAAACTATCTTTTACAAGCAGGATCAGAAGAGAGGGGTGAGACCCAAATAGAATCAGCTGAAACTTGCTTATCATCTTCATTTCTATGCCATCTCCATATTGCATGACTTGTGTTCACCACCTCTAATTCTCCATACCCAAAGCTTGCCTCTCTAAATACTGATATCTCTGGCTTCGGTTCTATAAATCTGTTTCAATATTATTAATTAGTATATGTAAATAATTTTTCCTTTGGGTAAAGAAAATATATATATTTAAATAATTTTCAAATGAAAATTTTGGTAGCTTACTCTGTGGCAAGGCCTTCTCGGTTGCCCCCGTCCCCTATGGTTATGTAGATAGGACCACAATTATCTGCTTTCCCTTTGTAAACCCGAGTCTGTAATTATACATATAATATATTTTACATATTAAACATTAATTTCAACTTGCAAAAAAAGAATTTTTGACAAAAAAGTCATATTTTTATTTTAAAATATTCTAAAAATAGCCACTTTTTAACTATAAATAAAATATAAATAGTTTATAGACATATTATAACCAATTTATAAACAAAAAGCGGTTTCATTTCTGAATTTAACCTAAAGAAAAAAGGGAGAATTAGAGAGGAAGCTTACAAATCGCTCGTAAGCATGCACATGTCCCGCAAAAACGACATCAACGCGAGCATTATAAAGCAAAGATTCCATAAAATTCTTCATGTAAATAGACTGAGGTTCGCCTTGATGAGCAGTATTAGTATTATACCAAGGTGCATGAAGCATCAAAATCACCCAAGGAGTTTTTTCTCTATCAATATTGCCTAAATCAGCTTGTAACCACTTATACTGGGCCGAATTTGAATCAAAATCCGTATAAGAGCCCAACATAATTACATGTACAGCACCATCTCCTGCATTGAACGAATAGTATAAGTTTGAACCGGACCCACTTTCTTGAAATGGCATTTGCCATCTTGCATTGTAGGCAGTGAATTTGGTGGTGTGGAGAATCGGTATTGTTTCAACTTCGTGGTTGCCTTGAGTCACCATCCATGGCCTCTGGCTAGCCAATGGCTCTACTAAAAGCCCAAATGAATCCCACAGAGGTTGGATCATATCGGCATATGATAAATCTCCCGGTAAAAGTAGTATATCATAGTTTGATTTTGATATGTGATCCAGGGTTGTTTTGGTCCAAACAGTCTGTCCAAGATCTCCTGCATTTTTACGTCATAATTCAAATTAGAAAAAATAAGATAATATTTTTTCTTTGAATTCTACCTGATTCCTACACTAAATTATAGTATCAACTAATCCGGATTCGAACTTTCTAATCCAATTTTCACAACCAAATTTGATGTAAAAATATGATACTTCTTGTAAAAATTGATTAGAAATAGAATACCTGCAACAGCAAATTTGATGGGAAGTTGAGACGGTGTCGTTTTGAGAGTGTACTCACGAGCAGAATTAGAACTGCAGCGATAGTAGTAGAGTGTATTTGGAGTAAGTGGACCAATAACCACAGTATGAATTTGACCTGACTCATAGGTTAAGTACTTATACGACGACGTACTACCAGTTGCATTGTTGATGTAGTTTCCAGGAGATGTGCCATACTCTACTATGGGTGGGGTCGGATCCCGTGTGATCCATGTTATTCTCATCTTATCCTCACCAGCCATTGATATATGCACCTGCAACTCCCAAATTATTATTTTCTTTTATAGTAATGGAAATAATTAATCATTACCTAAATATTTTTTTGGTAATTTTAATTTGATTAGGTAAATTATCATAAATTCCAAAAACACAAAACTGTCATGATTCATGAGAGTTCGTTGTATGGAATGGCTTTTCAATTGAGCAAAAATTAAGGCAATATATTCAAATTTGAAAACAAAATAATAACATTACTAATTTATATCTACCTAATAAGGTAGAAAATCTCAAACAAGTATAAGGAAAGTAAAATGGATTTTAAATACCGGATTCCATATAACCACTAAGTGCTGGGCAGAGCTCTCAACCCAATTTTACCAATTAGATTTTTAAAACATATTAAAAATTAAAAATATAAATAAACACAAAGAACAAAAAGAATAATTCCGTGAGATTCCTTATATGATTGTTTTGAGATTAATTTATTTAGGCAGCTTAAAAATAAAAGAAAAATTTGTACATTGTTTGTCTCTTCTTGCCAACCGGTTTGACTTAAATCCACTAATAGCGAGTCATTTTCAGTAACATGAAAACAACTACTCCACTTCATTACCAATTTCTAATTATCTCAAACCATTTCTGGAACCTCCTAATCACGATTAAGCAAAATTATTAACATTAAGCATTAAATTAATTTACCTGTTGTGGAGTAGTAGAACCGTAGTCTTCTGACAGTTTGACAAAGAGGTTTTCACGCGGCGGTGGCCGGTTATATGAAAGACCGGAACCAAATTTTCCGGCGAGAACCAGTGCATGTAAGTATAAAATAAGAACAAAGCCTTGTTTGGTGACCATTATATATGAAATAAGGAAATTTTGTTTCTTTCACTTTCTCAGATTTTCTGAACACAATCTATATGAAAATATGGGTTTCGCTACTGCTGTATTTATAACCTGGCTTGCCAGATATATGCAGAAAGAAAATATTTTTATATGCGGTTTGGCACGAAACATGGTGTCTAACTATGGAGACACGTGCATTAAGCGGATTAACTCTAATTTCCATACTGGAATTTATTTTTTAGAAAAAAGTTATTTCATTTATTGGTTAAATTGTCTTTTTTAAGAATTATTAAAATGGTTGTTTTGAACGGTTATTTGTATTATTTGGGGTTACGAGATTTCGTGACGGAGTTGACAAATTGGATGAGATGAGGTCAGAACTCTCAACTTGTTCAGACACGAGATTTGTTGGGTGTTGGGTGTTATAGCATTGTTTTTGTTTTCTTATATTCAATAATAATAAATAATAATTTACTAATTTCTTTTTCTAGGATGATTGTCTAGTTATAAATCATGGGACAGTGGACGGTTTGCCATGTTTATTCAAGGCTGGGCTTAACTTTGATTGATATTTCCTTTTTTAATTCTTTTTTTTTTACTTTATAATATTGCGTTGGAGCTATTATTGATATAATAACAAATTGAATAAATTATAACCAATTTAACAATTAATGGAAAGAGAATTTTTCAACTCTCGTACTAATTGCTATTTCATCACAAATGTTATTATTAATTGCATCTATTTTATAGCCACCTCAAAAAAAAAAAAAGGATTTTTTTTTTTAATTCTCCTTCAATGTTAATGTTCATCCATATTGTGGAATTGATGTGTGTTAAACATTGTATTCTATACCCTCTATTTCTGAACTGGTGATATAGACAATGTATAACTTTTTTTTCTGAATAATAATTGGCTCCATAAAAACTTTGTGAATAATATGAATTATAATAATGCATTGGAGATGAATTTTTAAAATGCAATATTTATAATTAGATTTTTAACCTCATTTTCCTTTACATATTTTATTATATATCACACATTAAATTAAATCCATAATAACAGTGGAAATATTCTTAGTATGCTTAAGCCTCTCACATTTGTTAACCCAATAGAGCTTGGGTTCAAATAAGATTTCTAAGCTGTAATAGATGTAAAATTGTACTATATGCCATAAAAATAAGTTTTGTTTGAAGTAAATACCACTTTTTATTTTGAATACTTTTATATTACTTTTTAGTGTTATTTTAGTGTTAATACTACAATTTTCTTTCTCCTTGCTTTTATTCCGTCAAGATTTTCCATTTGTCTTTCCTTCTTTCTTTTCAAGAGATTTTCTGTTTCTTTTCAGCAAATTAAAGTTTCTTTCTTATCGATTCTCTCCATAATCGAAGCTAAAGTATTGTTGGAGCATCTCCATTCTGAATTATTGCCATCATTCGAGGTATGTATTTTAAATTGCTTTATTTTTTTATTTTTGTGATTTTTAAGTTGTTATTTTCATGTTATTTTAGCTCTGGTTTTGAAGCATAGTGTTTGAATCATGATCAAAATTACTACTGTTAATCATGTTCTATTATTTTTTTTTCTTGGCTTTCATGATTATCTTAGATAAGCATCATTGTTTTTTGTACGATACAATGTAGTTAAATTGCTATAGTCTTACTATTTTGTGATTTTTCAGTTGCAACTCTCAAGTTTATTTTACTTGCAGTTTTTATAGTATTGAGTCTGAATCATATTCAACATTGTCTCTGTTCATCATGTTCTGTTTACAAAACATTGAATGTCACATCCTATCTTCTAGTAAATGAGAGAAATATGATAGTACAACTTAATAGTTAGTTGAAAATAGTGAATAAAGTATTCAGAGTTGGCAATAAAAATTAGAATTCATGCAATTAATAGGAGTAGTAGCATTTAATCCATTTCGAGTAAATTTTTTACCAAAATAAAAAAATGAATTTAAAGAAGTGTAAAACAAAAACTTATAGCTTAATATGTCTAGAATATATCCGAAAATTAGTTTTGATAAATTCCACAAACATAAGAAGTATACATAATTTAGCTAAATCTACATACATGTTAGTTTTAGCGTCTGAGCTGTAAGTTCATCTAGCATTTTTCTATATAAATCACCTAATTTGGAAGAGTAATAAAGAAAAAGTTTTTCTTTTATGTCTTAGATAAATTTAAAAATTATAATCCTATTAATTGGAGTTATACACAGTAAATTATGACAAAAATAGTAGACGGTATACAAGTTGTCAGTGGACTGTACAGAAGAGTCGGACGAAAAGTGTCGACAAATATTCTGTGTAGCTAGGAAAAATATGAAAGTTTAACGTCATGTAACCCTATATGTCTAGTTTCATTTATTACAAGAATTATTAAATTTGGAGTTATACCTAAGAGTTATTAAGAAATAAAAGCAGCAAGGTCAAGCAAAGACCTCAAAAGACCTAATGGGAATTCCCCAAAAATCAAGGACATTTATGTATTCTAAGTATAAGAGGTTTTTAATAATTCCTATATCTGACTGCAGAAGTATGTTCTCAGAATTAATAGTGTCATAGTGTCTATTAACACTGCTGTTTGATTTTTCCATAAAACGCACGTCTAAAAAGTTACAGAAGGTTTTCCAACAAAGGACCGACTAGCAAATATCAAGAGTTGAGGGGTTAATGTGCAATTAAGAAAAGTTGATGGACCAAACTTGGTCACCAAGCAAAAATATTGTAAGACCTATGGTGATTATTGTGTTTGATTTGTAGAGAATAATAGTATGATGGAATTCATGGTGAATTTAGAACCTAATAATCATATTTTAGGTGGTTTAATGGGTAAGGGTAAATTTATACACATCTTATAATTTTAAATGGTGAGACGAAATGATATTCAAAATAAAAATAACGAGCCTTGGTGCCAATTTAGAATAATTGAGCAATTAAATAAATAAATATGTAATATTAATTAGATTAAAATATTAAATAAATTAAATTTATAAATTAAATAAATAATTAGAATAATATTATTATTATTTTAGGATATTGGATAGAATTGAAATAAATAATAAGTTTAAGGATGTTTTGGTAGTCAAAAGGTGGTTTTGAAAGAAAATAAAAGTTTTGTGGGTCAAGGAGAAATAAGGCTGAAATGGATGGAGTTAGTTAGAATTTGCTGACAGAATTAGCTATATAAGCCACCTGTCGCGCTAGGGTTTGGAATTTGGAGAATTGAGGTTTGAAATTTGGGGGAGAGAAACTATCGAGCGGCAGTCTGGAGAGAGAAAACTGGGAGAGAAGAGTCAAGTGTGGTTGTGTGCAGTGAGCTTGTGCGAAGGGGAGCAGCGGACCTTGTCTTTCAGCGTGTTCCTCCTATTGTCTGACGAGTAAGTGAGATGCAAGAGGCTGCATTTTGGAAGCTGGTTGCTGCATTTTGGGCTTTCTCGTAGCAGCTCTGCACGCCAGTTGTCTAACTTCCTGAGCAGCAGGCAGGTTTTCACTCTTCTTTGATTTTTCTTGCATATTAAACCTTTTCTTGCACCATTAGTATCATTTTCACAATCATTCTATCAATATCACAATCATTAATATCACAGTCATCTATATCATATTATTTAATACAATAAATTATACTATTTTATTGGCTGTCTGATTTAATTATCTATTTATACTTAATTTTGTATAAATCATTATGTTATCATGCCTTTTTATTCTACAACAAGCCTAATAGTAAACTATATCATGCCTTTTTATTTAATACAATGTTGATGTTCGTTTTGGATTTTTACCAAAATAAGTGACAAAACCATTTTTAGGTTTGCGATGCCGAAACTAGTCGGTCTTAAAATTTTTTAGAGTTTATTTTAAAAGAGTCGCCACCCGAAAATTCGGGAAAAATTAAAAAGGTTTTTATTTTAAAATGACTCCGTTTTTATTTTGGATAAAGCACTGATTTGAACCAGAAAAATGGCTAAGAGTGTTGGGTACGTTAGCCGAAATTAAATTTCGACTAACGCCCGGTTCGAAAACCGGCCTCGGTAACCAAAATTGATTTTAAAATTTAAGTCAAGTCGGATTTTTTTTTTAAAAACCTAATCGATGTTCCTAACGGTGATTTTTAATGTTCGCGCAAACACAATGAAGAAAGCGAATAAAAGTGCGGAAAATAAATTGCGGGAAAATAAAATCCTAAATCAACTAATTACATCCTTTTCCCTATTAAATTACAATTCTACCC
>CANUEY010093190.1:0-29247 GCA_948099555.1 Croton setiger
CCTACTGGCATGACTCCTTTCAACTCAATAGTTTCAAAGAGATCTTTGCAACATAGAAGATCTTCCATTAATATCTTCCACACTGCATAATTTGATGAGTTGAGTTTAACCATTGTGCCCATCGATTTATCGTCCATCTCGTCGTAATTTTCTTATCGTCGTAATATATTTAATTTTAAAAAAATATTCACGGATCTAGCACCGCTATTTGACTGGCTGGACCTGCCAAAACCTTAGGCTCTGATACCACTTGATGAGGTTCCCGTAATAAAATTACGATACTATAATAAAAATAGCGGAATAATAAAATTACGAAACACAAGATTTACGTGGTTCACTCAATGTTTTGAGTTACGTCCACGGAACAAAATTCGAATATTTCTTCTACTAAAAATAGTAGGATTACAAAGAGATTATACAAAAATAGTGGCTTTCAAAGTGTTTTCCAAAAACGCTCAAAATTATTCTCACTATTTTTCTCTCACCTAGTTTTAGAATACCCTTTCTAAAACTCAACAATTCTCTCTAGAATTCTTCTCACAGGCTATTATCTTTCTTCTGTGAGATTATATCTAAATGATTTTCATTTACATTTATATAGAAATAATATATACTAGAATTAGTATTCTAATTATAACCTATTAATAATAACCATTAATTTTAATAATCATTTTTTTTTTCTTTTCCTAATTTATTTGTTAAATTAGCTCACTTGAAGAATAGCCATCCAACACCAATCAACCATCAGAAACCGTGAAGGTCCCTATGAACCGAGCCATAACCGTGGCTCTAGGGACCGTTTTCGATTCTAGATTTTTTTAGCTGTGAACGGAATTGTATTCAAACCTTTTGAACTGGCTGAACCTTTTAATCATCCATGAACCACCAAAACTGCCCTTGAATCAAACCAAAATTGAATAGTTATGATTCACGAACTGTGCTTGAACTATTCCACAACAGTTTGCTTCATGATTCAAAGAATTCATGAATCGTGAACAGTAGGTTCACAACCCAAATTATGACCATCACTACTTGTATTTGTTATTTAGTATATTAATTATTTATTAAAAATTACAAATTAAAACTCGCCCAGCTCTATCTAATTTGTAACAATGTAACAAACTACTTATTCCAGAAAATGTCACGTAGTGTAGAATTGAGAATAAAACATAATTTATATCAATTTTCATCTTTAATATTTTTTCAAAATGAATGAGATACTGTTAGGGTAAAATATTAATGAAGAAATCCATTATGAATGAGCCCGGTCGGGGCCTAAGACGGATCATAAGCTACAATACGACCCTATTTTGGGTCTAGGGTTCTCTAACCGTTCAAGAAGTCTAGACAATCTTAAGGCAACCACACTCATTCCACCCCTGTAAAAGGGGTCTCACACCCCATAAAAACCGGAATTCAAACTTAGTATTTCAACCAATATTAACATTAGAGTTGCATTCAAATTTTTTGATAAAATAGTAAATTAATAATCAAATTATAACAAGGTTTAAAAAAAAGTGTATCTTTGCATTGTGACAAATTTTACAGAATAGTAATGAGTAATATTTTTCATATAAAGGATGTTACTACTCAAATTACGCTCTAACATTAATTATTAAAAGGGACAATAACTCTGGGATTCTTATATTTTTCTAATAACATGCTCTCAAATTCTGTGTTTTAGAAATATGCTTTAAGATTTCTAAAGTTTTGTACAACATGTTTTCAGGTCCTCAAAATTTAATATCATTAAGTGGTCAAGTCCTTCCATCCCTTTTGCCTATTAAGTCAACTAGAGAGAAATAATTCGACAACTAGAGAGGAATACTCCGATCACCGGAACACTAAAAATTGACAAGAATTAATTATCAACACAACATCAAGATTATATCACTTCCAAGAATCCAAAAACATATTTATTTTCACTTGAATCCAAAAACATATTTATTTTCACTTGAATCCAAACAAAATCACTGGAAAAGTTTAACATATAATCGAATTCTAACCGGAAAATTAGTTTCTCAAAATCAACAATAAGAACACATGAAGTTTACATCAAAAGTAAGAGGAGAACAAGACAAAACCATAGATGCCCAAATCGGTAATGGAAAATGACTGAAAGACATCGGAAGTTCCACGACCCATTTAGAACTAGTGACCTAACCCATTTTTTTTCCTTCTTTTACGGCCACAAATCAATGACAAAAAGAGTACGTACCAAAAGAAAGTTTAGGTTGAGAGGAGTAAATTGGTGTGCTTATTTCGTTGTCCGAGCTATGTATCAACCGCGGTGACAACTATTTGAAAAGGGCAACAAGGATAAGCATAAGAAAAGAGAGAGAGAGAGAGAGAAAGAGGCCGCCCTCAAATTTAAATGGTAAATGGATAGAAGGACTCAAAAACATATTTGGTGCAAAATTTAGGAACCTCAAAGCATATTTCAAAATACGCAGGGACCTGAAAGTAAATTATAGCAAAATATAGGAACCTCAAAATAATTCTCTCTTCGTAAAGTTTAAAATCTACAATTTTTTTAATTTTCAAACATAAATTTCACATAATTTTATAAAATTTGAATGCTCAAAGGATACCAAAATTTGCAATTATCCTTTTCCCTTTTAGTTTGATTTAAAATAAGTCATGCTCATTTCATTGATCTTGCAGCAACTACTGACCTCCCGCATATTTTTGGCATTCGATCATTTAAGAGAATGGACAGCTGGGCTGGGACTACATTCATTCGGATTTGCTGTGTTTATACATACTGAAATTCAATAGTCACCACAAAATTTGTTGTGAGAAATGACTAATTTGGGAGTAGGGGAACCGTAACTTCTTCAAGTTAGTCAACCCCTATTTTGGAATTTAGACTACATTTTAGATTTCTTTCCTTCCAAATTATTTAAATCAATTTTAAGTTTTATAAATTCAAATAAGGTAATAGTGGTGAAGGTGTTATTACGTGAAGAGTCCATCATTGAATTTTCTTACCAAAAAATTCTTAAATATATTTAACGGAATTAGCGTAAGTGATTGTTTGAATTTGCTTAGATAGGTGTCCGATTCGAGATTTATAATATTGCTCATATCTTTTTATTAGGAGATTCTACGATGTAGATTAGTTCCAATTTAATTGGAGCAAAGTTTATACATATATATTACTTTTAGATAAATAATCTTAATTCAATTTTCTGCATTCGCTAGAATTCGAAATTTAAACTTTACTTAGATGGCGAATTGGACTTAATCTTTTGTATAGCGGTGAGGAAAAGAAAAAAGATAAAAAGAAAAGTTGAGAGCACAGCGTGGGATCCATGGAACGGAAAGGTTAAGATTACTATTTAGTGTACTAAAAGAAGATGGGTTAGTTCCTGACCACTCAATTAGATGAGAAAGGAGTAGGTACTTCTCTTACATTACATAGTATTGACCGAAACTAACCATATTCATATTATGTTGCCAGGTCATACTGACCAAAACAAAGTTGGTCAAACAATTGCACATGACAAAGTTAGGCATCTTTTAATTAACTTAAATAATTGCACCTCCTTCAATGCTTCAAGTCATTATGCTATATAATTAATTCTAATAGTTAAATAAATCACTAATATTCTATTAAATTTGTAAAAATATATTGACATTGGGTTGCTATTTGCAGCCATGTTTATTTCTTGATTAACTATTAAAAATTATATACATTCCAATTCTATTTGGTTTGATTCAAAATAAGATTTCGAGAATAATTAAAATCTGTGAAACTAGTAGGGTTCAAGTTCTTTATCTTTTAAAACCGGTCAAAATTGGAAAGTTCCAAACCAAACCACCGGTTCAATGAATTGGGCAAGCCGTATTCACAATTTTCCCAAATGAATTTAAAACTGTCATTTTCTTTCCATTATATATTATTGCAGAGGGGTTTGCATTTCAACGTTTGGTACATATATATATCTTTCTTGTCAAATTAAGTAGGAATGGGAAAATTTTATACGTTAAATGACTTGGAGATTGACCATCTAATTATGAGCTCTGCTCTGCTCAATCCTACTATCATTAAGACCATCAACAGTGATTAATCATCATCACATAATTGGTTTTTTAGCACAAATATGAATCTATATGAAATTTTATAATTATACTTTCACAAAATTAAGTGGTTAATATCAAAGGAAAAATTCAATTAGAATGAGGCATTGTTGTATTCCTATATTTTATGAAAATTGTAGGATGGAGACTTTAGTTCGACTGCTCCCAATAAAACAACACTAATTTTATTTAAAGAGGAGTGATATTTGTACTGTGCATGACATAATATTATTTGGGTAAATTAGGTATTCAAAAAATTTGAATGGAAAATAAGTACATGACTTCACTTAACTTCACCTGTTGATGAGATCCTCCAACAGCAGACTAATACCAATACAATGATGAGGAAAATTAGGAGATGCGTGTAAAGGTAGGGGATAATTCCTTATTATAAAAATACAACATGCAAAGTGTTTGGATAATGGACTCTAACTAGGTTGAAATGAAATGTTGGCAACTGTAAGAGCAACTATAATAGCTTTAGATATTTATGATTATGGGTGATTTCAGCAGATATCACTGACAAAAATTTAATACTCGAATTATGCATAAACTAAACATATAATAATAATAAAGTTACCAAAAATTAAAAACAATGAGTAGGTGTTTTGGTGGAGGAATGTGAATGGCTATACAAAGCTTTCCCAATGTGTAATAATAAAGCAATCTCTTTCAAAGTTTCAATTTCAAAAACAATCCCTTTCAGTTCTACATAATTCCACATGTTATGTCATCACCAATTACATTATGGTTTTGGGTCAAATGATATTTTAATCTTAACAACACCTTTTTTTATATTTTATTTTCTACTGATACAGAAAAAAAAAAATCTACTAATTAGTGGCCATATGTATGAAGAAATTTTGACTAATCCTACTTTTTATACCTCATTTACTTGTTGACCCTTCTCACTGGATAATAATTCTTAATTACTCTCTCAATCTATTTTTTTCATTTAATTTCGTTTAAAATTTTTCGTACACCCATTAATTGCTGCTATTGTTGGTTGCTCTAATTTAATTACCATATTTTTATTGTGTATTTTTCTTTTCAAGCAGAAAAGCAAAATTTATTATTTTTGTAAGTTCCACTAGCTTATCCAACTTAAATATTTTTTCAACTCTATCAAACCTCTCACTATGTACACATACTTTGTCTACAATAATTAATTAATAAAAATAATAGATTAAAATTGATATTCCCTTTTATATTATTTACCATTTTTTCCTAGAAATGATGTCTTTTATTTACCTTTTAAAAATAACATAAAGTACATGAATAGAGGAGTTAAGGGCCTAACCTAGTAGTTAGTGTGTTATGTTTCGACATATGATAGTTATAAGTTTAAATCTCCACCTAGGATTACCCACTATTATGTGGCTTATGGGTCAAATCAATATGTTGAATTAAAAATAAATGAATAGAGAAAATTGGATTAGGCGGATTGTCTCTTTAATGAGCTTTTATACAATACTCGAATCCGAATTAATCAGCTCTAGTTGTTATATATTCGGAAACATGATGAAATTCCAAAAATATCATAATTAGATAAAAAAAAAAAATATATATGATAATGAAAGCATGTTATGATCTCCATAAATATGTTTGGTGGGGAAGCAGAATTTTGTTAGTTTCTAAAACTATATTTAGAAAGGTATTAAGCATAATTCCACATACTTATTATGGTAAATCTGCCCATAACAATTATATAATATATATAAAAAGAAAATGAAATCAGATCACATACTGAAAGTGGTAAGCATTTTTATTTGATTAAAATTTGACGTAGACTATTCATTCAGTCACCTTAGTGTTAGCTTGCTGTCTCAATAATACACACATATTAATTTGGTGGATTACCTAAACCATTATATATTATATCCCAATTAATTAGTCAGTTAATTATTTGATGATGTATGAAGTAGCTTCACGAACTATGTGTATCCATTATGATTATATATAATATAAACACATTCATGCCGTGATTTATGCATGGATTATAGTATTATTATACGTTCACTGCTGTGCGTGCATGCATGCCTCATCTAACATTATATTATAACAAACTTATATTGCTTTGAGTCACTTATTTATTGATTTTTACTATATAAAACCATTCTTGAAAGATGACAAATTTGAAGATATAAAGAAGGCAACGTATTAAAAAGTAAACTCTATATTGTATACCAAAATACTCTTACTAAAGATAATATATTACTATTCTCAAATGTTGGATTATTACCAAAGACTAGAAGTATACCCCGATAATGCATAGTATTATATAATAAAATTTTAATTTTATTCATAAATATTTTTAAATATTTAAATCGAATATAATTATTATTTCCCTTCTCATTTCTCAAGAGAACTTTTATTTTATTTTTTTATTTTCATTTTTTTTTATTTTTTCCTAAAACAATGAATGTGATTGGAATACATTTTTATTTTCAAGTCTGTATTTTTCAATTTTTTTTTTACCATTTTATTCGGGGCTAATTTTCTTGATGGAGAAAAAAAATATAAATTAATAAATTTATTATTTTATGTATATATTTAAAATAAGGCTCTTCATGCAAATAACACTTGTCATATTTTCATTAAAAGAAAATAGCACGTATTTTTAAAGTATAGTCAATAACACATTTTTAGAAAATTCCTAACATACCCTTACAACTAGTTTTTACAACACATTCCAAAAACCTAAGACGCAACCGCGGCTTCTCCTCAACTGTTGCTTCGTCGATGATAAGACTGCTAAGCCGCATGCGAGAAGTCGCCGCCAGCATCTCAGACCACCACTGTTAATGTTTTGTACACTGTTAACAAGGACATAGCCAGGTAGAGCCCAATAGGTGCCTGGGACCCTGCCAAGTTTTGAATGAAAAATATTAGTAAGTAGTAATTTTTCAATTTTTTTAGATGTAATAAATAGCATGATATTTGCTCAATTCAATATTTTTTAAGGTATTTACTATGATACCTTTTTTATTTTTATTTTAAAATTAAAAATGAAAAAACAAGAAGTTGCATATGCAACTCAAGGCTTGCCCTTTGCCTCTCAATCTCAATCAAGACTCTCATAAAATCAAATGAGTCAGAATAAAAGTTTACGTCACAGAACCTTCCAACTTCAGGAACCTTATCCAACAGTTGACTGGATTACCCTTGAAAATTTCACTGCCAATGAAGAAATATCACCGACAGCAAAGTCGGCTGATGCAGAGAAGGAAATCCAACACTAATGAAAGTGACAATGATTAATTAGATAAGCAAGAGGAAACATTAATAAGCCATATTTCGATAGAATTATTGCTATTGGGGCCATCTGGATTCTTCTATCCGTTAAAATATTGGCGGCAACGTTAAAATATAAACGCAGGAAGAGAAGAAGAAGTTATGTGCAAAATTTAATTTTAGTTCCTATTTACAATGATGTCCTTTTAGGATTAAAATGTAAAACTCTTTTAATATTTATATATTTATCAATATATAAATTTGATATTTTATATACTTTTAGTGTATAAAATTGATATTTATATAGTGGTTAGTTTATATACATACCAGTATATGAATTTGATATTTTATATAGTTATGAATATATAAAATTGATATTTATATACTAATATTTATATACCTATCAATATATAAATTTTATTTTTTACAAACAAATATATATAAATTTGATATTTATATACATAGCAGTATATAAAATTGTTATTTATATATACAGTATATAAATTTGATATTTATACACTTATCAGTATATAAAATTAATATTTATTTATTTATTGGTTTTAGTTGTTTACATACTGAATCAGAACATAAATGAGTATAAAAATTGATTTTTACATATTTAACAGTATATAAATTGATTTTTACATAACTATCAATATATAAACCATCCTTACATTAAAAAACCTAAACAATACATTTTTTACATTTTAATCCATCAAAAGACCAAATTGAAAATATTAAATAATTTCAGAGACAAAAATGTAATGTTAGCCAAAGTTCATCTTCTTCATTTTTATTTTCGGTCGTCGATCTCATTCAACCGCTGGCCATTTGTAAATAGTCATTGTGCTCGCCGTATTTTGATGAAAACCAACTAGAATCATGTTAGTAACAAATTCTTTGATTGTATTCTAGCTGGAAACAATTTGATTTCTGCTGTTACTCGACGAAAATTAGAGAAATTAGGTTTTCCATAGCAGCGTCATTTCAGTGTTTCATCCTCTGTTTTGGTCAGCTTCCATTGTTGTGATGGTGATTCTAAGGGTACCAGATGACTCACCGGTATTGAATGGTATCCTCAGATCTCTGATCTAATGCATATGGAGGAGCGGCGACATGGAGCCGGAACTTCGACTTTCTTCTCCGGCAATAGCACTGAATCTTCAATTTTCAATTTATGAAATTTAATAATTTAATTATTTTTAACTAAAAATTTAGTTTTTATTATTTTTAAAATAAAAAGAGTATTTTTGGATTAAGAAAAGAATAGACTGTTTTGTGAATTTATAAAATAATGTCATTTACTATCTTTTTCTTTTCAAAATCTTTTGAAAATTCCATAAGTTTCCTTATGTTTTGAACATCAAATATGTATGGAAATTAGTTTGTTATTGCATGGGCCCTTCTAAGTTATCCAAAATTTTGTTTTGGGCCCTTCCCAAGCTTATGCTTTGGGCTTGTCCCTGAATGTTAATGTTTTCTTTTTATGGAGCTTTAAAAAAATAGCACAAATTTTATAATGAAATTAAGAGAATAGCACATATTTCTAAAAATTAAAAAAATAGCATATTTTTTATAAAAAATCCAAAACTACCCCTGGTATATATACAAGTATATATAGAATATATATACTCGGGGTATATATACAAGTATATATAGACTATATATACTTGAGGTATATATACAAGTATATATAGAATATATATACTCAAAAATATATACTAGTATATATAGACTATATGTACTCGAGTATGTATTATAATTTGTAAAATCCATTGCTATGATTTATGGAGTATATATAATAGTATATGTGGTTTCATATATGCTGGATAATATGCTATTTATTCATATATACTGTCATATATACCAACAAATGAAGAGTATATATGACAGTATATATAGATCATATATACTGTTACAAAAACTGTGTATGAACAATGTATGCCAATTTGTGAAGCTCATATGCAATGATTAGTGTAGAGTATATATAATAGTATATATGATTCATATATACTAGGTTATGTGTGATTTTTGTGGTATATATATCAGTATATATAGTCTATATATACTGTCATATATACCAACAAACAGAATTTTGCAACAGATTTTGATAGCAAGTAGTTTTGAATCATTACTTAGAACAGCAACGCTATCAGGTCATATGCTATGTTTTTTTTTTTAAAAAAAAATTTAAATGTATAGTTTTGCTCTTTGCATAACTTATTGCTCAACATGCAAACAATATTGAGTCTATATTTGTAGGATATAATTTATAGCTCCTCATATTATATTTATATTTTCTTACAAAAATTGATAAGAGATGAAAAACTTACCTTTCATGTGAGCTATCAAATATCTTAGAAAGTTGTATCTAGAGGTGGCAATGGGCCGGTTCGGCCCGGCTGAACCGGCCCGTACATGAACCGGCCCGTAACAGTGGAAAACTGGCCCGTGTTGAACCGTAACCTAAACCGACCGAAGGACGGGCCGGTTCAGATTTGTTAAATTTTCAAACCGTAACCGTAGAGGCCCGTGAACCGTGAGAAAACCGTACGAATCGCCCAATCAAATCGCTGGTTAACCGGGAAAACCGCACGAACCACCCAATCGAACCGCCGGTTTAACCGCATTGAACCGCCGATTTTTAGCCCGAAAATTAACTGCTGGTTAACCGGAACCGCCGGTTCGGCGGGTCGGTTATGGTTTGCTATGAGGTTGAACCGTGGCCTGGCCCGAACCGTGGCCACCTCTAGTTGTATCCCATACAAATATAAAAAATGAATAAAATAAAATTCTGATGCAGTGTTTTATTATATTTTTCATTACAATTATCATGAACGTTATAGTTGTTTTATTTTTTTTTAAATTAGTTTTTTATGAGTATTATTTATTTATATTTTTTGAAAGGTAAATTACTTTTTTACCCATGAGTTAGACTTTCAAAGAGAAAGCATTATTAGAGAGAGAAAGCATTTTTGCATATTTAATATTGTCTCTTTATGTAGTTAAACTCAAACTATTAATTAAAATGAAAGAAAACAAAAAAGGTAACGTAACTTGCCAAAAAAATATCACTTTTTATCTGCGCTATTTTCTAAAGCCATTCCCTTCTCTCTGATTTCTACCATTTTCCTACATTTCCCTTCTCTAATTCAACACCAACTGCCAACTGGCAAAAATGTCATTGTAGTCAAGAGCACTGTCCATTAACCCTAACATTTTCCTAAATCAAATATTTTCAAGCTTCATTTATATTGAAACCACCATTTCATCTTCTTAGACAAATAGAAATCTAGTCTCCATATTCCAACATCTTCGCCCACCAATAAAAGTCTAGTCTTAACAACTTTCTTCATATTCTAACATCTTCGTCCATGAATAGAAGTCTAGTCTCAACAACCTTCTTCATATTCCAATTTATCGTCGATCATTGACCTTGAGCACAGTCAAGGATTTTATTTGGTAGGAAAACAATAATGTTGCATCTGCTATTGTTCCGATGAGATGAGATGAGATGATGAAGTTGAAGGTTGCTAGGGGTTTGGTTATTTTGAAAAAGAAGAAAAGAGGTATTATTTGGATATATGTATTATAGATATTGTCATATGTACTATAAATATTATCTAGATGTTGCATACAGTGGCCAAAAGCATTTTCGCATCCATATACTTTACCAATATTTTACATAAGGCCTCTCGATAAATTAGTTGCATTATGAAACTTTCAAATTTTGGACATGTATTATAGGAGACTCTTATTAAAAGTTAAATAAGATAAAAAGGATAAATGTATTTTAAATGAGAAAGTGCTATTTACAAAAATCAATTTTTTAAAATTCTTTTTTAAATTTGTACTGAAAAAACCTCAATTAATCTGTGCTTAATTTGTTGAAGAGTTGAAAAACATGCTGAAATGTTTTCAATTGTCAAAATTCGTACTGTAAAAAATTATTTACACACTCAATTTTTTTCCTAAATTTATTTACTAGTTGTTGTGATTTATATATTTTTTCAATCATCTTAATTTGTAAAAAATATTTTTCAAGTTTGAGAATTCCGGGATCCATCCCCTAAAACTAGCGTAAATATTGTAAAAAAAAAATTAAAAAATTGTTGGAACCGGCTATGGACAATAGATCTAACCGCTAGAACTGTCCTTGAACCAAACCGGAGCCTACCATCAATTAGCCTTAAATTGATGATTCATAAACCATTTCACTACAATTTGGTTCAAGGTTCAAAAATTTTTAAATTGTAAACCATTGGTTAATGATCCATAATCCCTTACGGCTCCGAAATGAATTGTAGCCGCTTTTAGTATCCTGTTCAATCTCCATTGTAACTATAAAAAATTGAAAATTATAAGTAAAGCATTATTATGTTCAATTAAAAGCTACTTAACCTACCATTGAAGGTGTTTTGAGTTCAAACTGTATATATGCAGCTGTTTTTGGTAGAGAGTACTGTCCTCACGAGTCTTTTCCGCCTCGAATCTAAATTAGTTTGCTTTTGATATTTCTGAAAAAAGACTTGTATAAGAGAACTAATATAATATTGAAAAAAAAAAATAGCTGCTTACAAAAAAATTAAAAGCTACTTCGTGAAACGATGCCGTAAGGGCATCTATTTATGTTGCTTTTCTTTTTCTTTTTTTTTTTCTTTGAGAAACAATTATATTGCTTTTCACGTTAGCAAACAAATAAAACATCGTTTCATGTTAGCTTGTTTTCCAGTTCCACTTCCATTATCATCACAACTAGAGAGAGAAACCTCTAGAGAGAGAGGTAGAATTGTGAAGCTTGCAAGGATAAGGATTCAACATGTAGCATCCCAAATTTCTCATGTATTGTTTGGGCTTAGCAAATGATTCCAATATCAGTAACAATTTAAGTAGAATTCCGTTGCCTATCATCTTCTCCGCCAATGATTAGGTTTGTTTCTTACTATTATTTTTTCTTAAATACAATTCAAACTTTATTTATGTTTCTTTTTTTTAAATGATTATTGTCTGCTCTATTAGGATTTGATGAAATGTTGTTTGGATTCTTTCATCTTGTCTTTTAGAGTTAGAAAAATCATAGAAATTATGTTCAAATCAGATACCAGATAATTGGTTAATCTATTTGTTCTATATTGTAATTGGAATTAATGCGACTTTGGAAAGTTCAAATAAGCAGCCAATTTTATTTTAGTACTATTCGCTTCTCTTTGGTTGGAGTTTTAGTATCTAGTATCCTTCATGGTGTACTGTCGAGCTGCATTTTTATATAAGTCAGTTACCGGGATGGTTGATTGAAAATTAATCTTTGTACAATGTAGTTGAGTACCTTACACTGAGTATATAAAAATTTCTTAATGAAGTTATTGCGTGATCTTTTCGTTCTAGCTACCAAATATTTATTGCTTCCCTTTGTTCTTGTTGTTACTTTGCTCCTTTTAGCAGAATGCTATTCCCGTCATATCATTTATATACATACAGCACCGTTATTTTTTTTTTATTATAATGGAAACCTTAGGCGCATTAGTGACAGTTCATAAATTTAATATCTGTAATGGGTATGAAAAGTCAAAGAGAATACTGATCAAGATGGTAAAAATTGCTGCATTACTTGTTAAAGCTAAGGAAGAAAATTAAGATATTTGGAATTTTTAGATTGTAATAACACTTCATTCTTGTCTGTTCAATGGTATAAGTATCTGTTTTTGTGTATGGATTCTCTCAGATTTTCATATGGTCTTAAATGACAGAACCAGACCTGCTAAAAATCTCTATTTCCCATTATTTATACCATCCATTTTTGTTTTCTTTTTGGGTATTGGCACATTGCTGTTGGCTGCTAATTTTGTATTGGATAACTTTGAGCGGCCTACCTTTGTGAACCTCGTGATGTTTGGTCTGCATGTTCCCTTTGAGCTAGCAGCCAAGAGGATTTCACATTCAACTATCTGACTGTAATGAGCAGAGTGCTGCTGAGAGAAACAGATCTTCATGGTTACAAATTTCAAGTAGAATTTTACTATCTGAAGATACAAAAGTGGGGTTGTGTTTGCACCTTAATGTTGAACCTTACAATGCGGGTTATCCTGCTGCCTGGCTTCAACTTGTTGGCAAGAATTCCAACTCCATGGTTAAATTGCAATGAAGATAATTTCATTCCTTGTGAATCCCAAGTTCAATGTGGTTGTTGGCATTCAAGTTGTGGTAAGCCGTACAAATTCCAAATGGCGTTTCTGATACAATGACAAAAAATAATGCCAAATCATAAAATGGAAGGCCTCTGTTACCTGATATTTCAGTAGATGTCCACTAATTAATGGCTGTATTAGATTTGATTTGTCTTTCTTTTCATACTTTTTATTGATTTGGGACATCTAAATATCCAAGCTTGTATATTGTTGTGACAGGTGGTGCTCGTTTTGACTATGAAGTATTACATACTGGAGCCTGTAGCACCAGGCAGCAGAGATGCATCTATCTGCTGCTGAAAATATTTTAGAGTCATCATCTACAGCTGTAGTCTTGATGCTTCTGAGGTGAGGTCAGAAAACAAGAAGGTAGTGAATGATATAACTGTTATTATGTAATATATATCATGTACTATAATGTTAAATGCATATTGATATTGATACCAAAATGCATTTGCTATTGCTAGAAGACCATCTCCATATCATTTCCTCATTTCTATATGTGAAAAAACAGGTAACAAGCAGGCAATGCATTTTCATGCATGCACAAGTGACTGTAAATATATTTTGTCTCACATAATTTGTTGAAAGACAGTTTCATTGTGCTTATCCTTGATTATTGAAGTTTAGTGTCATATCCAAGTTATATTGTTCATTTCGTCATTATCATCATTTTGAGAAACTTGATAATGTTTGTCACTCTTGACTAAATTTTTATAGTCACCTAGCAAAATTAAAAAAGTTTTTGGAATTGGTTTTTAATTATGGAAAATAATGATTCTTGAGATAGAATGTGTTTCTCCTCTCTTGGAATTGTTGTATAGAACTGAATTTGATGGGAAAGGGTTTTTCTCTTCAGGGATCTTAACTGTGGCAATCAAGTTTTCTCATTGGTGATTCTTCCTGTAATTAGATCATTGAGCTCAAAACTCTTTCATGATCGATGGGAATTCAAAAGATTGGACATCGGAGTTTGATATATAGCAGAACTTTTTCTTTATCGACTGGTGGAGACGGGGAAACAAAAGATGACCCTCTCATAGGGGAAGATTCTGGTGATGATTCTGATGATTATGAGTTCACTGAGTCGCACTGTGAACTTGGAATGTTGGAAGGTCAGCTGTGCAGCATACCATATGAGCTTTATGATCTGTCAGATTTGAGAGAAATATTATCTTTAGAAACATGGAATTCTTGTCTCACAGAGGAAGATAGGTTCTCCCTGTCCGTTTACCTTCCCAATATGGATCAGCAAACTTTTTCTTTGACTATGCAAGAGCTTTTTAATGGTACTGATTTATATTTTGGGAATCCCTTGGATGTGTTCTTCAGAAAATTGAAAGGTGGTTACTATCATCCAAAAGTGGTTCATCTCAGAGAAGGTTTGCAATTTATAAAGAGGAAAAGGTATTATCATGCACTAAGATCTTTCCATGACAGGATGACACAAATGTTTATGGAGATGAGATGTTTGTGGAATCCATGTGAACTGAGCTGCACTGTTGAAGAAAGGATCTCCATGTGGAACAAAAAGCGAAAACAGAGTTTTATCAATTTGCTTGATCTTAACAAATTTCCTAAGGAGGATCACCTGTTAGGCGAGGAGGCTGGCTTGGTTGCAAAGGGAATGAAATCAGCAGAAAGTGAGACAAGGGATGTTTTCCCCTCTCTAGCTAAGACATCAGAAGTTGTTGCTCCAAACTGTAGAGCTAAGGGTGTTTTAAAGAGGAAGGCATCTGTGAATGGCTTATTACCAAATCACAATTTAAAAGTAATTTGCAGTGACATTCAGGAGCAGCGTCATTCTGCACCCAAGGGAGTGCTCAAAAGAGTACCTAAAGTTCCTCCTGTTCGTCTAGAAGAACAAGCAATGCTGCTAGGGGCAGCACAACCAACATTTGTGGTTAGGGCCCAAGGTTTACAAGAATTTAACTTTTCCTCTTTGCCAGAATATATGCGTTTTCCAGATACAACTGCCCTGTATGAATCATCATTTTTGAGGCTGAAGGCTGATGGTAGCAGAGTTCATTCAACTCCAAGCCAATCTCGTTGTCTGCTAAATCAGCAGGATAGTATTATAAGGACTATTCATCACTCACAAACCTCGAACAGAACATTAGAGAGGCAACTAATTCCATCTGTGGAAGAAATCCCTATTTTAGGAAAACAGAAGTTATTTACAGGTGATGTGGGAAAGGATCTCAATGAACAATATGATGCTCCAGTGAATCCAACGGGTGTTAGGAGGTATAGGTATGATGGCAGAAGTTTGTGGGCGGATTTGCAAAAAGGAAGCGAAGACATCTCTATGAAATACTTGGAATCATACCCGTTTGGTAAGAAATCTCGCGGCAGAGAACATCATATGGCGCTGATGACGAAAGATAAGCATATTGCTGTATATCCAAGAATTCCAGAAGCAGTGCCCATACCTCCTGCCATTGTTAATGGTACGCGACAAATGTTAATGCAATTGCCTTCAGATCCAATGAGAGGTGAGGGTCAGGGTGACATCAATGTGAAAAAATCCGAGAAGCTATTAAGTACAACCAGTGCCTCTAAGAGGATAAAAGATAATCATGTAATGCCTTTGACATACACTCGAAGAAAGGCGCTAGCTAAGTTGAATAGGATAGATACTGGCAAGACTATCAAAGCAGGGGGGGGCTCGTGCCCGAACCAGCTTTTGGGAGAGGGTGAGAAAGCACTGAAGATAAAATTCACAGGGTGGAAAGACATGCCCCTCAACAGGGAACCTTGAGTAACACAAATTGGACTCAACAACATGTCTTGGAGGTAATTGGCAATTCTTACTGATTGGTGGTTTTTGTAAAATCAATCTGTAGTATGTAAAAAAAAAAGTTGGTATAGCATAAGAATGTGTCTATCTCGGGGATAATTCCATTGCCTAACATATTCATATTAGTATGAACATGCTTAATTTCTGGTGGGAGTTTAATTCATCTTTGAAGTATTCTATTGTATTATGTATATCCTTTCATAGCTCTTTCAAATTCTTTAGATGAAGTAATATATTACTGTTCTTACTCTGTTGGAACCTTGGTGAGTGCTTCTTGCCTGGATTCGTAGACTGAGGATTGGATGGTGAACACCGTTTACTGAATTTGTATTTCTCTTATTAAGCAACTCATTGATTTTCGTGGTGATGATTATGAAAAAGAGTTTGAGAAAAATTTTAATATGAAATTGGATGGGTAAATTATTGAATTTTTGGCATCCTTTCAAAATAATACAACAATCACTATTTTAAGCAAATTCATGCAAAAATATTTTGTACTACCTAAAACCTGTTCAAAATCTTTTTCTTTTACCTCCAAAGAGCTAAAGAATAACAAGAAAGCTTTCAACTAAATTTCTCGCTCCAAATTACTTGACACTTGTCATATTAAACCACACTAATTAACAAGGTTGTGTGCTTAGGAGTCATTTGCTTATTATGAGCAAGTGGAAGCATGTGCGCTAACCCCATTATTGTTATCAGCTCGCTCACTTTTTTTAAAAAAATAAAAAATAAAAATTTAGAGTCAACCCAAACACTATGGCTTGCTAAGAGAAATATCTGTCACTAGCCTACCATATTATCCGCGCTAAGCGCGCACCTTTTACTATGTAAGAAGCTTCCATGAATTATTGTTTCTAATAACTGGTCTGATGCTCATTTTTAAAATTTGGGTGCTCTGCTATCTGAACCAGAGTCGTGAGACAGAACAAAACAAAAGGAAAATATGAAGTTTCCACCTTAAGTTTCGTAAGACAACACGTCAAATAAGAACCTTCCACGTCATTTCCTAAAAAATTAATCCTAGCATCCAATGCAAAACGTGCACGTCTGACTGTTTATTTCATCCCGGGACTTTTTTACCCTCTCCAATCCAACGTCTTCTTTTCACCTAATCCACCATAACCTGATGAGATCACCTACAGTGAATACCGTTTGGTTCGCGGCTAACACCGTTACTCTTCGACCCCCATCGGACAGGACAGCAACGAACGGGGTCAATGCTATTTCCATCTTCGTTTCTAAGTTTTCTTTCCGTTTGAAACTGGTAACCAACGGAAATTAAGTATGATTAGACGAGATTTATTCATTTTTTAATGTCATTTTGCTACTGCTTTCTTTCTTCACTACTTACTTGATTCTTTCTTTACACTTGTCTATTTTGATTAATTAATTTATTAATTAACCTTAATTAGTTAATTAATGGTATAATCAACGAAACCGCGTCTGCAAGCAAGACTATCAAACGCATCCAATCAAGGAAGAATCGCCTGACTACGACATTTCACGGAATCCTTCTTGGCAAAGCTTTATAATATCATGTGAATCTTTTATATATTCCTCTTTCTCTCCTGGTTAAGTATATCCCGATATATTTCTTTATTATTGTGCCTTTTCTGTTTGGTTGGCGAGAAAACCAAGGAAAACCGAAATATTATTTGTAATTTATTGTTGATTCGCTTATTTTTATGAAAAAATGGAACCTCGTAATACCTTTTCTCCTCGGTCCGGTAGATTAAGAGAACTTAAAAATTCCTTTCGGAATTTCGTTTCCAGAAGGTTGGGCTATGTTAAATTTAATTTTCCTTTTAATTTTGTTTTTCCTTTCAATTTTCATGGATATTTTGTTAATTTAATTTCTGTTTTTCTGACAATGCAGTCAGGAAACAATATCGGATGTCAGCAGTGAGAATTATTTGGAGGAATTTTACATCCCAGATTATATTCTTGAACCTGGATCAGAGGTTACAAATCGTTCTCATATACCTTCATGTCCTGTGATTGTGTTCATCAACTCAAAAAGTGGAGGCCAGCTAGGAGGAGAGCTTTTAGTTACATATCGCACACTTCTTAATGAAAAACAGGTTAATTTGAATATATTATAGCTTTAAATATTAAAAAATTGGACTACTACACAAGGAGTTAATTATGGTTTGAAAATTATCTTTACAGGTTATTGATTTAAGAGAAAAAGCTCCGGATAAGGCACTTCATCATATTTATGCTAATCTTCAAACGTTGAAGACTAATGGTGATGAATTGGCTGCTGAAATCGAGAAGAAACTCAGAATTATAGTAAGTTTGCTCAAATGACCAATGGTATACTATCATTAGCCTTTTTCTCTGCTGAATGCAACTTTTTGGTTTTTTATATAGTCAACATGAATTCACTTGTCTCTGATACATACTTATATTATTAGGTTGCAGGTGGAGATGGCACAGCTGGTTGGCTTCTTGGTGTGGTTTGTGATCTCAAACTACCCCAGCCTCCACCAATTGCCACAGTACCACTAGGAACTGGAAATAACCTCCCCTTTTCATTTGGTTGGGTATGATTTACTGATCTTTCGCTCTTAGTTAATATTTTTTTTTTTTTTTTGTGTATGTGTTTTGCAGTTCTAATGTATTTTTAAATAGCATTACTATCCTTCTTTTGTATTGAAATGTTATATATAATAGAATATATTGTATTATGTTAATCGTAGATTTATGGTAACTACTCCAGTGTTCCGGCAGCTTAGTTTTATTATTTGAGTAGTGTAAGGAACGCAGAACCCAAATTCCTCTTCATGTATATTTACATTTTTGCAGTTGGTGCCCTTTGACTGAATCACTGAAACAAAAAAGTACTAGAGAGCATCATTAAATCATGTATATTTGCATTCTTGCAGTTGGTACTTTTTGACTCAATTACTGAAATAAATAATACAATTACTAGAGGACATCATTAAATACTGAGTAGAAATTCACCTCTCATATCTTATTGTTTCACAGGGAAAGAAAAACCCGGGCACTAACCGTTTAGCTGTGGAATCTTTCTTGGAACAAGTAAAGGCTGCCAAGGAAATGAGAATTGACAGGTAGTGTAATAGTTATATTCTACATTTTCCACTGACACACACTTGCAAGCTCATTGCATTGGCATCAATAGACATTAGAACTGCAGTTGTTCTCCCATCTGCGCTTGCTGAAATAAATGGTCTTACAAAACTCATACTGCTACGTTTTTCAATGATGATTTAATGAGAGGATGCAAAACTAGCCCGAGATATTATGTTATCATAGAGAAGATTAGGAAGCTCATTTTGTTTCCTTCAGCATCATCCATTACATTTTTTATGGTTGTTTGATTTGCATATATTTTTTCTTTTATTTATCTTGCCTCTCACATCCTGTTGTCATGCTGGAACTTTATATCAATTGGCTCTGGCCCGTTGAAGTTTTAGTTGAAGAATGAAAGCCTTGATGCATGATAGTAAATTGTGAGGGTCTGACATTTACAATTCAAAATAAAAAATATCTTTTTTCCAACTTTGATAGCAATTCCATTCAGGAATCTTTATTGGCTTAGAAGAATAGGAGCACTAGGATTCAGGACATTGAATTTCTTCTTGCTTGCTTATTTGTTTGAATTTATATACCTCTTGTTTTTACACATTGTCCTAACAAAAATTTTGTTACTCATTTCTTTTTCTCCCCTTCCCCCGTACCCAGATCCCCTCCTCATATTTGGATTCTAAACGTTCTTATTTTTCAGCTGGCACATTATCATGAGAATGAAATGCCCGAAAGAAGGTTCTTGTGATCCTGTTGCACCTCTTGAACTACCCCATTCTTTGCATGCATTCCATCGTGTATCAGAATCAGATTCGTTGAATATGGTGAGAGCTTTAAGTTTTATTTTATATGTGGTTATATGTGTATGCATGCTAAGTCATACAGATTTTATCGTCTAAAAGCAGAGGAAAATGACTCATGTCACTCCTCTCTGCTCTCCTCTTTTATTGCATCTATTTCTATTTTTCTTGTATTCATATTGTTCTGATTCCATTAAAGCATTCTACTACTAGGGTGGTGATTTACCTACCAATTCCTGAATTTTCTGTGTAATAGATGGGGCTTTGGCACTATTGATTGGTTTCCCAAATGGTTGTTTTGCTTCTCATGAAATATTGATTTGCTAATCTGCAAATTTTCTTTTGGCAGGAAGGTTACCACACTTTTCGTGGGGGGTTTTGGAACTATTTCAGTATGGGTAAGTGCAAGATTTTCATAATTTTATGTATGCACGTAAAAGAGAACCAAAAGTAAGGTGTGGGATTCACAAAAAAAAAAAAAGGGATTTGAACACACAAATATGTATGACTTGTTGTATTGGAAAAATTTCAAAGATATTTACACAATTATATTTCAATATCATTCTACAGTGGATGCATTGCAGACAGCCAGACACATTTCTTAACTAAAGCCAATGGTATTGCATTATTCTTCTTGCAAACTTACTTGAAGGCATGTTTTATTTATGCAGGAATGGATGCTCAAGTATCATATGCCTTTCACTCAGAGAGGAAATTGCATCCAGAAAAATTTAAGAACCAACTAGTGAATCAGGTATCATATAAAATGTTTTTCATGTTACAGGTTGTTTATCAGGCATGATCTTACCCTTATATCCTTATATCTTACATTTGTTTCTACACTTTTTGTTGGTTCTGAGAAAATCTGAATTTACTTATTAAATGAATAGAATCAATCTCTATTGTTTATTATTTATCAATGGATCAAATTTAAATGCATCACAAGAGATGGTCCTCCTGCTACTATTCGAACCACAAACATGTGAAAATAATGACAGTAATATTCTCATGCTGTTTCTATGTTGACATAATGCCATAGCTAATTGTCTTTCTTTTTGTGTGATAAGAAGTATTTGTGGTAAATACAGAGTGATACATGCCACATAAGTTAATATTATAAATGACATAGGCTAGTTTAATGTAATTTGTAAAGGATTGTTGGCAAAAATAATACAAATAGTTTTTTGGAGTGGATACAGGGTGCAGGGGCAGTAATGTTGTCAGTTGAGTTGGAAGAGCAGGAGGGTTGTAGAGCTGATTAATTTGGTAGACCACAGAATCGATAAATAAACCTAGATGTTACTTCTTATGTGTCATAATGTAGCTTCTTGTGCAAATGAAAGTTGATAAATGTTACCACACCTGTATATATGAACTCTTCATTTGCTACCCCTGTGATTATATAATTTCCATAGTTATTTTAATTGGTCTTAGAAGGACAAAATACCTAATTCTTCAAAAGGTGCATTTGGAAATAGACAATTAATGAGAGACTTAAACTTGATTTTTAAATATTTGTCTCGATGTATATATATTGTTGTTCCATCTTCAGCAATTGACAATAAAATGCAGCATAGTGTTATTGTAATAACCTATGGAACATATTTTAAATGAAGTACTCTGGTGAGATCATAACTTTTAATGGAAAAAGTAATATATGAAAACACAACTACAAACTGATGTCCCTTAATTACCAACTTTTACTGTACAGCTGTTAGCATTTTATTTAATTTTATTTTATTTTTTTTGTTTACTGAACTCACCTCAATTATTTTACACTGTTTGTTTACCTGATAAAATTTCTGTGATTAGATTAATTATCAAAATCATTTTTGCTTACTACTGTTCGTTTGTCTTCTGACTGCATTAGAGTACTTATTTAAAGCTCGGATGTACTCAAGGGTGGTTCTGTGCCTCTCTTTTTCATCCTTCTTCACGGTGAGTTTCTTGTTACATGAATGAAACTTTTCTACTAGTGACTATAGCTTTTTCTTCCTCTCTATATGATGTAGTTAATAGGAACCATAGTTTCTTCCTTTTTATTTTTGGACAAGCAAAGTAATCAAAAACAAATTCTCAGAGCCTGCCTAGTTAATGGTCAAGTTGGGCTCAAAATCTCAAATATTTAGCTTTCTACAATCATACAAAATGGAAAGCATTGTCTAATCTGAGATTTTAGTATTTGGCACAAGTTAATTAGTGGATGGCAATTTAGTTAAAGTCATAAGATAATATAAAGTTTCTGGAGTTAGTTGCAACTTTTTCATACTAAATGACATGGAGTATAATCTGGTAGTTTAATGTGTAGACCTATGTTAATAACTGAGCCGACGGAAATAGGATGAATCCTGCTATGGCTAGATTTGTGAAGTTGCTCAGATGTTATTTTTGGGTGCTCATTTAATCTTTAGGTCTGTTTGCATAATACATGGAGATTTATGGTTTTAACTGTTCCTTGTATTTTTATTGGCCTCATATTTGGCTGAACATATCCATGATTATGACTTGATTATATTGATGCAGGAACATAGCGCAGCTTACAAGGGTTAGAATCATGAAAAGCAAAAATTTATGGGAAGATCTCCCCATCCCAAGCAGGTGACAAATGATTCTTTATGCAGAGCACTGTCTTCTCACACTTCTCCCTTTACACTAGGAATATCACATTTGGCAATTCAACAGTTTAATGGAAGTCTTTATGTGATTTGAGATGGATTTTATATTGTAGATTGAGTAATGATTAGCTGTGATGTTCTTAAGATTTATAAAAGAGATCATCACAAATTAATCATAAAATGTTGCTTTCAAAGCTAATACTAAATAAATAAATAAACCAATGTAAATAATATGTTGCTGTGTTGGTTTCATCACTCAACCAACAATTGCAGCCAGACTTTGATGGCTCATTCTGCTGATACTTTTTTGTTTGCTATACAGCATTAGGTCTATTGTTTGCCTGAACTTGCCCAGTTTTTCTGGTGGACTTAATCCTTGGGGAAAGCCAAATGTGAAGAAATCACGTGATGTGAGTTCTCTCTCTAATGTGTTTCTGTCGACACCATCACTCACACAGCAATGCTTTACCTAATCACCGATATTATTAAATAACCCCTGGTTAAACCTGCTTTGGCAGAAGGACTTGACACCGCCATATGTAGATGATGGTCTTATTGAGGTTGTTGGGTTTAGAAATGCTTGGCACGGGCTTGTTCTGCTAGCTCCAAATGGACATGGGACTCGTCTTGCACAGGTATTAAACAACTAACTAATTTTTCAGGAAAAATGATGTTGAGACTTTAAAGTGAACCACATTCCAAATGATCGAACATTGCCAAGTACAGCTCATATACATTTACACCATTAAGAAGAATATATTTATAATATAAGTAATTCAAATGGTCTCTCTTCTCTCTCATTCCATTCATGATAAGCTGACATTTTATTAATTTGCAGGCGAATAGAATTCGGTTTGAGTTCCGTAAGGGTGCAGCTGACCATACATTCATGAGAATCGATGGGGAGCCTTGGAAACAACCACTTCCGGTTGATGATGACACAGTGGTTGTGGAAATTTCTAATCATGGGCAAGTAACCATGCTTGCAACCCCATCATGTCAATCCAGAAGTGTAAATGACCCAGCTTCACCTATGCTTGATCATGATGAGGAGGATGAGATCTCCACTGACGAAGATGAATCTACTGAAGACAAGGAAGAGCGAAGAAAGTTTGGAGCTGCTGACACCTTCAAATTTCCAGATAATTTTGAGCTCTCTCAACTTAGTTGAACTCCGAAATCTTTATTCTTGATTTTCTTTTTGCATATTAGTCTTAAATTTTCGTTTGCATTCTAATTTATTGTTTTGGCTGTAGATTATAGCTGAATTTTTTGTATTTAAGAGGTCATATGAATTAGGAATGTACAGCCTCACATTATATCGACTGGCAATGTAAAAACAAACATTTCAAAAAGACAAAAACATTATGTATAGGAAGAAGAATTGTGGTCTACAAAAACTAGTAATGGGATTATTAGGACATCACAAGTTCTATTATTTACTCTTCTTTTGGACTTCATTAAACATAAAAGAGTCATTACTTCTACACATGCAGACTTTCAAATCCACTTCATTGTTAGAATATGAATTTATCATTCAAATTCTGAAATCGAGTTTCCGTCTGAAGAAATGGTTTTTGGATTCTCTTTCTTTGCCTGTAATAAAATCCCATACAGAATTGTAAATCATTTGAACAGGTCCTCAGACTGTTTGTAATAATTTTTATTTCATTTTAGTGTACTTACCTGAAACATTATGAAAGAACAATTGGTGACTGTAAAATTGTGATAATCTTTTTACCACATTGCCAATTTGGTATCAATATCCATTACTTGAAGCTTATTATAAGCTTTATTCTTGCTTCATTTGAGTTCATTACATATAGACATTCAGCTATTAATTGGCTTTTCAGTTCTGAAAAAGGGAAAAAGAAGAAACTTTAATTCACTTGTCTATTTATTTTAGTCTACCTCTCAAACCCAAAATATGATTCCAAAATATGTATGTACATTATAAAACCAAAACAACTAGTTTTGGTTCACAAACCATTGGAGCCATTTTCTAAATAAAGGGGTGATACTCCCAATGCAACTCAATTAACCCTTTACAATAACAATCAAACCCTTAATTTTCTATATAAAGTGTGACTCCTAACTATATTAAAACCATAGTTATATTTATAATTAATCACTCTTTGTTAGCTGCCAGAAAATACAAACAAAAGGGAAAGCAAAATTAATGAGTGCATTAGCAAATGGAGTTTGGGTTGTGGCAGCTAGTATTGGCACAGTAGAAGTAATGAAAGACCATGGAATTTGTAGATGGAATTATATTATTAGGTCAATGGAAACACATGCTATTAACCATCTCAAAATTCTTTCTTCTCTTCCCTTTTCTGATTCTCCTTTGGAATCAACAATGTTTAATGAGATGAGAGATGTTAATCCCAAGAGATTAGAGTATACTTTTGATAAAATTATGCTTTTGGGTTGTTGGGGCCCTAATACAATCAGGTTTTAATGTCCCTTATTATCACTTTAGCTTTCTTTCCATTTTTTGTATAAGAAAAACACCTTCTTCTTCTTCTTTTTACCAACATTACCCAATATATATTTAGCTATATAAGTTACTTATTTTTAATTAAGTATTGATAAGACCAAAACTTTATTAAATCATCTTTTATTTATACAAAATCATCTAGAATAATGGACGCTTATATTGAAAATTGCTTTGGATCAAAGAAAAATTGCTCTTCAAGAAAGATTGCTCTTTCTACTCCCTTTGATACAGCTCTTCAAGTTTGAATTTAGATATTAATTATGTTCAACTTGCTTAAAAGATACCAAAATTGAGAATGATAGAGAGCCATTGTAAACATGTATATGATAGTTTTTTTTTTTTTTCTTCAAATATGTTAGTTCGAAAATATTACGAAAGATCTTTTCTTTAATAAAATGACAATCAATTTCTATATGTGTTTAGTTTGCTTGTGAATATGTATTAACATATTGTTAGAATCTAAACTAACAAATTGAGTGTACTCCATAAAATGTCATATACATTAATCAACTTCCCTATCACTAGGATCTCATAAAGGTGCTTCATTTGTATGCACAAAGCTTGCTATTTACTTTCACTAGAATAGAGCTTGATTTAGCTCTAAGTAATTCACATTGTTCAATCTTTTCTAAGAAACATTTCCTTTAACAAGAACAAGTGCTAAGAGTTGTTGTCTATTTTAATTCTAAGAAATAGATTAAATACCAATACCTTTAAGCTAAAACAAAAAAAAAAAAAAAAAAATCAATTTGACTTATCGGAGCAATTTAAAGTTGCCCAAGTCATATATTGCTCCCTAGACCAAAATCAATTAGATGATTGACACAGCCGATAGATGTTTCAGATCAATCAGTTAAGTTGTGAATTTGGTTAAAATATTTTCCAGCAACGGATAGTTGTTTTAAATCTCAAACCGTGACTATTTTTAATAGCTCCTCCTCCTAACTTTTTCAAAACCTATGAAGATAATTTTTATATTAGACAATATTAACTTTCAATTGTTAAACTTTTTTTCGTTCAAGGAAAGAAACAAAAACGCAAACGAAGAGAGAAACAACAGTTCAATCTCTCTAGCAAAAATGATTGCTTCTTTGTCTAATTTTTCTCTCTCTTTCTTTTTCATTTCTTTATCACATATGTTTTACGTCGTCCTTTTAGATTTGATGTTCGATTAAAATTTTTTTTTTTTTTAAAATCGTCTTTGATTAGATGTTCAATTAAAATATTTTTCTTTCACAATTTGAATTGTGGAATAATTTTAACTATAAACATTATATTAAATTTAGGTTTTATTTTTATATTTTTTAGATTTATTATAAATATATTATTTATTCAAATTTTTAAATTTGAGTTTTTTTAAAATTATACTCTTAATGGTCATTTTACACAATAACAGCAACAGCTTACTATATTTTTAACAAAGACCTATTATTCATAAGCTAACAACTATTCACAACAGTTATCAGCTATCCGCAATCGTTATGAGCTGTCTGAAACTGCTAAACTAAACAGGCTTTAACTCATAAATCACCTTAAATTAGACATGGTCATGGGCCGGGAGGCGGGCCATGGTTCATTTCAGACGAGACCGGAACCAAACTAGTGACCAACGGGCCGGTTAACCGCCGGTTTACGGTTCAATAGACGGTTATTAGCAGGCCAGCTTTCGAGCAATAAGGGTGCCGGAACCAACGGTTTGTACTAGTTCGGCAATATTTTTTTTAAAAAATTTTCTGCCGATTAACTGGCGAGATGCTTGAGCGGTTCGAGCAATTCAACGTCGATTCCAATTCATGGCAGGCCGCAATTCACAAAATGGATTGAACCTGAACTGGTCTGGCTCTCAAACGGTTCCGATTCGGAAATAGGGGTTACGATTTAAGGCCGAGCCGGTTCCGGTTAACTGGCAGGTCAAAAACATCATTTTTTCTTTGACCAAATTGGCCAATGGCCACATCTAGAGATGATTGATTTCAGTATAACCTGGAAACAATTATAGGCCTTTAAAGCAGTTCAAAATTCAATTTGTTTATTGCCCCTTAAGACAGCTCGGGTGATTTCATATGGGAAATTCAAGTTATGTAAGAAGCAATCGCAAGTGTGCCAAGCCTTGTCTAGCACTCCGTTTAATAATATATACATACTAATTAAGGAAGCTTCATCTTGCAAAATAATTAATGTAAATACAAAATAAAACTAACGAAAAAGGATAATATAAATAATTATTTGTAAGTTTTAATTTCTGAAAAAGGAAAAGACGAAACTTCTCATCTCAAAAAGCCTCATTACTTGTGCAAAAATCATTCAAATAATAAATCAATAATATTACTAATGAAAATTGGAATCATATTGTATAATCTTCTTCCCAAAAGGACCAGAATTACAATCTACAAAATCAATAATTAATCAGAAACTCTCCCACTAGGATCAAATCAAACCAATCAAATTCAAACAAGCATTAAGATCCCATGAAAAAATTACCAGTAAATGGATTGTGTTTTAGAATAAGAAGGACATAGTAAGAAAATGACAAAGTACAGTAGCAAGTCAGGAAAGAGACCATAAGTTCCAAAACCATGGGTTGATTGGTTGTATTTGTTTACAAATTTATTCCCATTTTATTCTAATATAAATTTTAGTTTTTCGAAATAAAAGGCAAAACCATGGATTCTCTCTCTTTACCATGGTTAAACTGCCATTGGTTTTCCTTTTTTCCTCTACTATTTAACACTCACCGTTCCCTTTCGCTCTCTCAACCCCCAACTCATAATCAGACTCTCCTCTATCCCATTCATCTAAATATGAACGCTGCATCTACAAAAGCTTGGATTGTGGCCGCAAGTATCGGCGCCGTGGAAGCCCTCAAAGATCAAGGTATTTGCAGGTGGAATTACACTTTCAGATCAATTCAACAGCATTGCAAGAATAATATTCGATCTCTTGCCAGTGCCAAAACGATGCCGTCTTCTTCTGCTTCAGGGTCTGGATCCGGATCTGCTGCATCCATGGCGAGTGTGATAAGAAATGCTAATTTGAAGAAAACGAAGCAGGAAGCTTCTATGGAGAAAGTTATGGGTCTGAGCTGTTTGGGTCCGAGCACTGTTCGATTTTAAATGTCGAAATATGAAATGCTTTTTTCTTTTGTTAATAGGTGGTTTTTAAATCAAATGAGAAATGCTGGTAAAAGAATTAAAGTGTCAATTTTGGTTCCTTAAAGAAGGAAAGAAACCTCTGTTTGGACAATTACCCTCAACTGCTTCCACCACTGGCACCACCGTCACACTCCAAGATCACTTCTATCGATTAAGAAAATTTCATACTTAAACTCTTCAATCAAAATAATTTCTGAATGCAAACAACATAGTAAGTTTTTGCCGAACAGTGCAAGTTCATGCTTCACGTGTTTTTCATTATCATTTGGTATTCATACAAACAATTTTAATTGGTGAATTTGAGTATTCCTTGCAAGATAGATAATCAGGAAAATGACTAATTATGAATTGGGTATGATACAAAGAGAAATGCCTGGAAATGGAAATAGCAATTCAGTGTAATCAATAGCATAATCTTTCATAAAATTTAAATAGTAGATTTTAGAAATGGCCGCAGGCTCCTTTGGCCCCGGGTTTCGATCCCGATCCGTCGTTAAATCGGAACCGTTTAAACTATAATTGGAACAGTTATATCTTTTAAAAAAATTAAAACAAAAATAAAATAATCAACCGAACTATCGGTTAACCACGGTTCAATAGCTCGACAGACCGATTAAAATTTAACATTCTTCCTAACCGTGGTCCGGAGGACCAAGGCCCGTGGCCATATCTAGTACATTCAATTATTGTTATACCCTTCAAAATTTTTATTCAATTTTAAATTTTTTTAATAAAAATTTTGAAAAATAAATAAATAAAGGATAACTTTCTACATGAACCTTTTAACATATTCATCTTCCTCCTTCCATTTGATATATATA
>CANUEY010093193.1:0-48508 GCA_948099555.1 Croton setiger
TCTGTAGTGTTTATTTGAGTAATTACAACATAATATGATGCTTTCTGATAGCAAGTCATAATCCAACAAATAATAAAACATGGAAAATGATATGCTACCAAAAGTTTTTTACTAAACAATTGCATGTTACTTTCACCTGTCGTTTCAATGCAATTTTTCTGTTTTTTTATATTTAGAAAAATGTAACCTATAATAAGAATATTTCATATTTTATGAATTCAAATTTTTGGAACCCTCAATTTTGATATGTGACACTAACAGGTAATTTTGTCTGTTGTTCACATGATTTATCATTAGTACTATATAAAAGGGCTAAAATACTGTTGTTGTGTCATGAAAATGAAAGGGAAAAGAGACTTGGGGTTTTTTCTTCTCTAACTATATGTCTACATTGATTGCCTTCTTTCTCTCTAAACCAAACTGGCATCTGCATACATCGCTGGCCTATACACCCACAAACAACCATCGCCCTTAGCCACACCACTCACCAACTACACGTCTTTAAATTTGATCGATGGAGAAAAAGGACAGAGTGTGTTAAAAGCTGAGGAAGCTAGAGCACCATCGGTTCGCGGTCCCCACCATCGCACCAGTCAACTGCCACCATAAGCATAAGCCAATGATTGTATTGGGGGGCTAGAATGACCTTGAACAGTGACAAAAAATATAAGGAAATTTTCGAGTCTATAATTTGGGATACATCACGACCCGAATGTTTTCTTTATCGACTCAATATGCTACAGTTGTTGAAAATTCAATTGGAGAGCTGATTTAGAAAGTCCAAGCAGCTTAAAATATTTTGACACTAATTTTGTTGTCATTCATTGACCTAAAGAGGAGGAAGTTTCAGGACAAAATACCCAAGAACTTCAAACACCTTTTTCATAGTACTTCGTGATTGGACATGGAAGAAAAGATTATGGTTAAATTGCTGTCGTTGAGTACTTCATTTTTATGTCCTCATTTGCTTTGATCGGTGCCCAAAATGAAAATTTAGTTTTTAGTTTGACAAATTATCAAATGGTCCTTGACTAGAGTTTGAAAAAGAAAATTTTGCTTTGGTCCCTAACCAAAACATTGTTGTTTTGATAATGGGCCAGACAAAAATTGAGGGAATTGTGGACATATTGAAATTGTGTAAATACAAAAGTTTTGATTAATGGTAAATTACGTAAATGACGGAAATAAATTTCGGTGTAAGGGACCAAATTTTGGAGATTCAGAAATCAAATTTTAAAAATAAGAGGACCTAACAACATATTTATTGAAAACATAGAGACCAAAAGAATTTACCTTAAGAACATATTTTCAAATATTTAGTGTTTATTTCTTTGTAAAAAGTTATGCCGTAATAATATTTTTATTTATTTAATTAGTTAAATAAATTCTCTTAAAAACTAGTTAAATTAATTAATATATAAGGGCTCTCACTTGATAGCCAAGAAGAGGAGAAAATTGTCAAAAGCTGCCTCATGTCTATGACTTGGATTATCACAAGCTGCCACTCTTTGTAACTTTTATTATCTCTTATGCTTTGAAGAAATTTTGGTTTGTCCTTATTTATTGGAGAAGATGAAGTGGGTGAGCTAGTTTTAGGATTATGTTTGGGTGAATTTGGTTAAAAACAAGCTAAAGAAATCCAGATTAAATAAACTCCAATCCAAATATTAGAGATTTTCTTAATAATCATCTGGGTGTCTTTTGGATGGCTAAAACGAACAAACCCAAAATGTTGATGACGGTTGTTTGTTCTTTAAGAAATAAAAAATATGAGAAACAGAACCAATCTAGAGAAAAGGGGTTTAAAATGCTTAGCTCTCCACCTATCCGGGAAATTACAGAAGTAGACTGTAATAGAACCATGGCTATCAGTCCTACACTGGACATGAACAACGGCTTCGGTCTCCCGCCGGAGGTAGGAAAACCAGGTTCACGTCCGACAATCTGATGAGGTTCTGTCAAAGTAGGAACATCAAGGGTGTTATTACAGTCTAGGTTGAAGATGGCTTTGGGAGAGGACGTTGGGAGAGGGAACGCCATTTTGATGGGAACTCAAGTCTTTCTTATTGTTGTAGTTTTTGATTTCATGTAGAAAGAAAGAATAGTTCAAGAAGCGGAGAACTAATACTCAACATTTTTCTTCTCTAACCACATACTTGTTTTGAGAAATTTTTAGTTGTCGTTATGTGTGAATATCACTAAAGATTATACTTTTGCACGGTTTATGATTTTGGATAACCAAACGAGGAGGTGTGTTAAAAACAAATGAGGTTTTGCCCTCTTTCAATTTATTGTTTTATTCTTTTAAACTAAGATCCTTGTTGAGTGAAAAATATTATGTATGTTTCATTTCTTAATCCAACCTCAACGTATAGAAATAAATTATTCTCTAAATCATGCTATCAATATGCAGAACTCTTACCAATGGAATTGGTCCAAGTGGTAAGCGGTTTGTAGTCGCTTAAAGAAATTACAGATTTGAGACTTACTGTATGCAATTACCCTCGCTGAGAGATTCAGTCATCACTACTAGATGCGCGATCCGGATCGGATTCAAATTAGTTAGAGCTAAGCCTTGAAGAGTGGGCAGTCTTCTAAACAAAAACAATTTGCAGAACTCTTCTCTGTGCAATATATTTTCTTCTTTTAAACTCTTAAATTCTTTCTTTAAGATCCCAACAATATTGTAGAAAGAATAATAAAAGCCAAACAACATTACATTATTAGTTATGAAATACATAATCTTTCACGCACCACACTTACACAAATATGCCTGCGACATATATACATATATTCAAACTGACACATAGATACATATGAATGTTCTTCATGACAAACCTTTGACTTGCTAGGCATGAGCAGATGCATACTAGCCAAACCCATAGTAGCCACCTTCTCGAAATTCTTAAGATTTATTTGAGGAGTTGGTACTTTGACACAACAATCAAATGGTTGGCTCTAGGAAGTAAGGGCCCAAATTGTTCATTCATATCCTATTCACTTGGCAATTGTGCACTTGGAAGCTCCCAATTAAAGCAATGCATTGGCTGCGCTATAATAATCTTGACATTTCTTAAAGCTAATTGCATGGCAGGACATTGTCTTCGACCAGAACCAAACAAGTTGGAAATTTTGTCCGCGAAAAATCTTTCAGGAAAAAATTTCTCCACATCAGACCATGCATTAGGATCTCGTCCAATTCCTCAAGTATTCACTGTATAATCCTTGATTTCTTAGGTGTACAATAATCATCTATTATTACATCTTCCATGGACTCACGAGGAATAAGCAAAGGGGCGGCGGGATGTAGTCTCATGCTTTCTTTCATTACCATATCCAAATATGGCAAAATATAAATCAAACTTTTAGATCTATAAAAGAGCAGATGTCAATCTAAAATAATCGATTATGAAGAATTTCAAGTTAAATTGGGTTTATGAAAATTTATTATAATTAAATCAATTTTATTATTTGTAAATACGTAATATAAAGCTAATTCATTTATAGCATAAATGTTGAATAATAATTTGAACATGTACTACGTAAAAATAATTTCTACTTTAAATTGTTCTAATATATAATAGAGGCTCAAATTTTAAAAATTGGTGACCTATTATATTAAATTTTGAAACTCAGCGGTAGGGTTATGCATGGTTTCCGTGACTCCAAACCGGATCCAAAAATTGAACCGGTGAATAATCACTTTATTGAACCAAATTCGAAAATTTTTAATACGGATCTGGTTCTAGTTTCTCACTAGAATTAGAATTGAGAATTTTAAAACTTTATAAGTAGAAATGCATATGAATCCACTTATAATTAGACCCCAAATTGGAAAATCAGAAATCAAACCGAAATTACAATAGAAAAGTTTGGAATTAAAACAAAAAAAAAAACGGAACCAAGACTTGGCCTAGTTTCGATTCCAAATTTCAAAGTAACCGCTATATCAGTTCTAGATCCAATTAATCAACCTAGAACTACACTCATACTTAGTGCATTATATCAAAGGGATGCTTTTGAAAAAATAAAAAAAAAAAATTGTATGGGAGTCATGACACCCTTTGCAACTACTTGTGGAAGTATTATTCTGACCAGGTGATTAGAAGATGTGTCATGGATGTGGAAGTACCTTCTATTCTAAAATTCTGCCATTCATCAGCTTGTGGAGGTCATTTTGGTCCCCACCGAACAACTCGCAAAATTCTGGAGTGTGGACTTTTCTGGCCGTCAATATTTAAAGACTCGTACATTTATTGCAAATCTTGTGAGAATTGCCAAAGGATAGGTAACTTGAGTCATAAAGATCAGATGCCCTTTACATCTATTCTTATTTGTGAAATTTTTGATGTGTGGGGTATAGATTTTATGGGACCATTCCCATCATCATTCGGGAACAGCTATATATTATTGGCAGTAGATTACGTGTCCAAGTGGGTTGAAGCTAAGGCAACCCGATGATGCGAAGACGGTAGTGAATTTTGTCAAGAGCCACATCTTATCTCGGTTTGAAATTCCAAAAACAATTATAAGTGATCGAGGAACTCATTTCTGTAACAAGATTATGGAAAATTTGTTCAAGAAATATGGCATTACACATCGTGTCTCTACAGCCTACTATCCACAGACAAATGGACAAGCTGAAGTTTCGAATAGGGAAGTAAAGTCTATACTGGAGAAGACTGTGAATCCTATTAGGAAAGACTGGAGCATGAGATTGGAAGATGTTTTATGGGCTTATAGGACAGCATATAAAACTCCAATTGGGATGTCACCTTATCGCCTAGTTTACAGCAAACCATGTCATTTGCCTGTCAAGGTGGAGCACCGAGCGTTTTGGGCTATTCAACGTTGTAATATGAAGTATGGGGAAACTGGTGAGCATAGGAAACTGCAGTTATAGGAGCTCGAAGAAATTCGCAATGAGACCTAGAAAAGCTCAAAAATTTATAAAGAGAAAACTAAAACTTTTCATGACAACATGATATCCAGGAAGAAATTTATAGTTGTCAAAAAGTATTATTATTTCATTCTAAGCTTAAATTATTTCCTGGTAAATTAAGGTCCAGTAGACTGGACCATTTGTTGTTACTAATGTTTTTACTCATGGTGCAGTGGAAATTTAAAGCCTAGAGACCGATAAAAATTTTAAGGTGAATGGTCATCGATTGAAGCCATTTACGAATGTCTTAGCGTTCCTCAATCGGAAAATTTGAAGCTCGAGAAACCGGAAAAGTGCAGCTGACGAGCTCGCTCGGATACGTCTAGCCGAAGACGTTAAAATCAGGGGAGGCTACCCAGCACTTAGCTCTTGCTAAATTTATTTTTATTTATCTGAATTCTCTTTATTTTTCCCTAATTTTTCAAAAAAAAAAGATAAAAAAATAGAAAAAAAAAAAGGCAACAAAGTTTAATTTAATATATACACATATTTTGTCCAGCAAATTTCACCTTAATTTCCTTTATTTCTTTTTGCTGGGACTCTTATTTGTTTTTTTTTTTGTTTGCAGCTGCCGAAATCCAGCCCATCAGATTTTGTTGGCTTTGTTTCACAATATGCTGAATTACTAGCATCAAATTAAGATTTTTCTTTTATAAAGGCCAGCCCGTCTACCTTATGTTCATTTGATGAATTCCTTTAATTTGGGCCTTATACAAGCTTCACAAATTTTATTAGCCCACATCTAATTCACCTATCTCATTCACTTGGCCCACATCTTTCCTTTCTTTAAAATTTCATAAACAAACACCATTGGCCCTACATCCATCATGATCAGCCCGTCTTCATGAAATGAGGGTCATCAATTTCCTATCTCGTTCCTAGCTTCTGCAAACATGGCAGCCCCATGTGGAACCAATTTTGTGGTAGATGTGAGTCAATTTTTTGTGGTAGATGTGAGTCAATTTTTTAGTTCATGTGGAGCCAAGGTAAGATGTACACAAATTGTATGCAAAAAATTGGTTATGAATATTGAAATTACGAAGGCCATATATTTTTGTTTTATAAATGAAAATAGAAACA
Source organism: Croton setiger (assembly GCA_948099555.1). Lineage (NCBI taxonomy): Eukaryota > Viridiplantae > Streptophyta > Magnoliopsida > Malpighiales > Euphorbiaceae > Croton > Croton setiger. The sequence goes on from CANUEY010093193.1 coordinate 6,023, forward strand.
TATAGCATAAAATCTAAAAAATAAATTGAAAGAACATATTATTGCTACTTTAATTTTTCACTATTGTTCGATTTAAATCGATTTTTTAATGAGTGTTGTTTGATAAACTCCAATATCATAATCAGAAAAACAACAAATCCTCCCAAAAGAGATGAAAGTGGATAATCTAGAATTTGAACTAAAGTGTAATAGAACTATTTGTAAGAGATAATTTAGCACATCATCTAGCTAGAGGGGTGATCTTCTTCCCGTTTTGAAAGAAGATGAATATATTTTTCATTTAAAAAAGAAACAAAATAAAATGAGATGGCGGGCTTAACACGCTAAATGAATTTGCAATCATGTTTCACATGGCAAAGAATGAAAGTAGTGTTACTTTTTTATTAAACTTGAGGGAGCCAATAGTCGCAAAGGTTAAAGATCCAAAAGTCCAAACAGTTTTGACTATATATGCTTACACATCTCCATGCTCACCACTACTCAAAATTAACCACAAAAATAACATGGCTCCTTTTGTATTTGCCATATTGTTGATCCTGATTGGATCTCTAGCATCATTCTTCTTCAATCTAATATCCATCTCGTCGGCGTACTCAGAACACCACAAAAATGACCGGAAACTACCACCAGGACCCTCCCGCTTACCAGTCATCGGTAATCTTCACATGTTGGGAAAACTCCCGCATCAAACACTTTACACCTTCGCCAAAGTACACGGTCCTATAATGTATATGAAATTAGGCTCCGTACACACCATTATTGTCTCATCGGCTAGAGCTGCAAAACTTTTTCTCAAGACACACGATGTCGTTTTTGGGACGCGTCCCAAATTACAATTTTCTGAGTACTTGTCGTACGGTACTAAAGGGATGGCTTTTACGGAGTACGGTTCCTACTGGCGTAGCGTTAAGAAATTGGTCACAGTGCACCTCTTTTCTGCTTCCAAAGTTGAGTCTTTTGCGCCTATAAGGAAAGAGGAGTTGGGGTTTTACATTGAAACGTTGAAGCGATCTGCGGCGGCGCGTGAGGTGTCGAATATCAGAGTGGGAATATGCAGTATGCTTGAGAATATTGCTTGTAGGATGGTTTTTGGGGCTGTTAATAACAGTGAATGGAAAGATCTTGTTCAGGAGGCTTTTTATTTGGGTGGAGTTTTCAATATAGCAGATTTTATTCCCTTTCTAGCACCCTTTGATCTTCAGGTAATAAAAAGTTCTTTTCGGAAAGATTAAGGCTCCCCTCCTACTTTTTTTTTTTTAAGTTTTTAGTTTTTAGTTTTTTTTTTTTTTTTTTAGATGAGGATAATCTTACACTGCAGATAAGACAAGTAGAACCACAAATAGCACCACGTGCTTCTCACTCTTTTTGTTATTTTAATAATCAAGTCTTTAACTATATTTATGTAAACTGGAGATGAATTTTAGTGATTATAATTTATAAAATGAATTTGTATAATCAATTATATAAAATTAATTAAACTTATTAAATCTAATTATTCAAACTGGTTTTCTCAAAATTAATAATATTAATATGATATAATGAAATTGATTTTGAAAGTGAGTAAATATAATTCAATATTTAATTATAAAAAAAAAAGAGTGAGGAGCAGTTATCAGCACCTTTTTTTTTTTAGTTTTGATATAATTTTTTTTTTTCAATAGTTCTAAAATAAAAATATTGGTACAGAATTGTGAAATTTGATATTTTTTAATATCATATATTTGCAGGGATTAAGAAAACGCATGAAAGCATGTAACAAAACTTTGGACAAAACATTGGAGAGGATAATCGATGAACATGAAAAAGATTCTTGTTTGGAACAAAAGCAGCAGAGAGATTTTGTTGATGTTCTTCTTTCCTTAATGAACCAACCCAATACTGTAACAAATGATGATGCACTATGTACAATTGATAAAACCAACGTCAAAGCCATCTTGATAGACATGATGCTCGGTTCATTCAATACTTCTGCCACTACCATTGAGTGGACCCTTGTGGAACTCCTACGACATCCTCGCGCAATGAAATGCCTACAAGATGAGCTACGAAATGTGGTCGGAATGAATGATATGGTGGAGGAAAAACATCTTTCTAAGCTTCCTTATCTTGATATGGTACTAAAAGAGACCTTAAGGCTCCACCCTGCTGTACCATTGCTCATTCCCCGTGAATCCAGGGAAGATGTAACTATTGAAGGCTATTATATACCAAAAAAGTCAAGAGTTATAGTGAATGCTTGGGCAATTGGACGAGATCCAGATGTATGGTTAGATATAGAAAAGTTTATTCCAGAAAGATTTATAGATAAAAATATAGATTTTTATGGACAAAATTTTGAATTTATTCCATTTGGTTCTGGTCGAAGAATGTGTCCCGGAATTCAATTTGGATTAACAATGGTCAAGTATGCAGTAGCTCAACTAGTGCATTTCTTTGATTGGGAGCTTCCAAATGGATTATTGCCTGCTGAATTGCATGTGAATGAGAGATTTGGTCTCTCAGTGTTTAGAGCTGACGATTTGTTGGTTATACCAAAATACCGACTAGACATATAAACATTTCCTGGTGGGCAACATTGTAAGCTTTATTAGTACCTTAGTGGGCAACATTGTAAGCTTTATTTATTTTGTTTAGAATTACTACTCAACTATAATAGTGGGGAATGCCCTACTTAGTAGCTTGTAAGCTTTATTAGTTAAGGATATATTGCTAGCCAATGTATTAGTATCACTTTGCAGTTTGCAAATCTTTATTAGAAAGAGTATTTTTATGCATGCGCGCACAAAATGAGTAAGAAATATTGTAAGAAAAATATTCAAAATATCTATTAATTGTGTATTTGATAATTGATTTACTCAATTAAATCTTGCAGTTGGCACTCAAATTTCTTTTGGAATGTGATTAAAATTTTTCCAAAAAAGAAAAGAAAAGTGAGCAATTCAATTTTCTCTGCAACTATTTCCAGAGCTGATTTTTATAATGCTAGAGCATAGGCTTTTAATATTTTTCAATTGCCCTTTTTACCCTCTACCTTGTGTTCACCACCGTCATTACATCCTAAACTCCAACCACTGCTTTCACTTCCACCATCCTCTACTGCCCGCAAACAATTTGCTTCAGCTAAGCTAAGTTTTTTCCCTCAAAACAATTTATTCAGATAACTTTTGGGAAGAAAAGATTTGCTTAGCCCACTTTCAAGATAAAAACCCTTTGCATGAGCAATTTTTGAATAGGGGGGAAAATGAAATTCAATCTACTAGGATTTGACTCCAAAATTAATGAAAATGATTAAAAGAGATAATATTAACTTAGCCCAAAGCCGTTTAGAAAGAAGAAGGAAGAAGAGGTGTGTTTGGGAAGTAAGAAATTTGTTTTTTGGTTGTCTTTTAAATTCTGTTGATATTATTTTACAATTAAATCATAGAAATTGTAAAAAATTTGAGATGATAAAGAAGAAGATTTTGTTTTAAGTGTAATAAAATTGATTAATTTTATTATTTTGTCAACGGGGAAGCTTAACTGGTTTTGTTATTGGCACTATTGCAAATCTGAATATTTTAGTTTCCATTAAAATGTATTTCTACTTTGAAATATTCATTTTTGTTTTTAAATTTTTAAAAAGTTAAAATATTTTTCAAATTATTAAAATGCTTTTCAAATTGTTAAATCACTCTTAATAATAAATAAATAAAAATTAACTTAAAACAGTCCTCTTCTTCTTCTCCTGATCTCCTCCTCGCCTACTCCTCATCCTGGGTGATTGCTAAAATTGGTGTTAAAATAATTAATGTGGACAGAAAATGGTGTAAAATTTGAATTGTGGACATTTCTGTGGAGTTCGCATACTTAGTATGCGAACGCTTAATTTTAATTAAGAGTTCGCATACGCAGAATGCGAAAACTAAGTTCGCGTACTGGTGATGCGAACTTTTAATTTGAATTACGCGTTTGCATAAGCGGGTTGCGAACACACGTTCGCATACGGTATATGCGAACTCCCTGAAAAGATGGCAGAAAAAGCGGACACGTGTGAGGCATGCATAGACTGCAGAAAATGAGTTCTCATATGGAGAATGCGAACTAAAATGTCAATAAATACCCTTAAATAATTCAGAATTGGCAAAACAAAAGTGAGAGAGAATAAATTAACGTACGGGTAAAACAGTCGATATTGAGCAGTAGTTATTTTGCAAAATAGCATTTACTTCTCCTTTTGCGTTAAATATATACTAGAGCAGCGAGTTTCCTCTTGTCGACGGTGTAGTCTGTCTCAATCCCAGTCGCGCGGATGCGACAATAGTCGTTAAATGTGAAATGTCTTTCAATCAACTTTACGAGCGGGTATGCGAAGTATGTCGGGTGGATAGAGCCGTGGTGCAACTGACATTGATTCTAGTGTGGACAGAATACAACGGCTGCAGGCGGTATATAATTTTGGAGAATGACGATCATGTTCTGTTATTATACATATACGCAATGAACTGGCCGGAATTGTATGTCAGTGCGGAACAAATAGCCGAAATTCAGGTTCGTACTGTTAATGTTTCTGAGCGTGTTGCAGCGGGGCAAACAAGCGGCGTTACAAGTGAAATCATGGACCGACAATATGTGGAAAAGGGAAACGAGAAAGTTGAATTTTCATTCCGCTTGAACAGGAGAACGACGAAATTCCGGATCTCCCAGAGGAGGAGCAGCTGTCTGCTTGGAGTAGTTCTAGCAGTGACGAAGAATACGTGCCATCGAATGACAGTACCGAGAGCGAGACCGATCTACCTTCAATGTCGGGCCATTTCGTTTACGGTGATATAGGTGAGGAAGATGAGGAAGAGGACAATGTTTCGGGCCTTAAGATGTGGGATGAGAATACGGAAAGCATCGATGCGGGTATATATTTCAAGAGTAAGAAAGCTGCACAGGAAGCAGTTGCCGCGTGGTCGTTGAAAAGAGGCATAGCGTACCATACATTGGAGAGCAGAAAGACGACATGGGCAGTCGAATGCATAACTCGAGGGCCTAAGTATCCCCGGGAACAATAGATCATCGACAGCGGGCCCCTGCTCGAGCACCCGCTGCTGCTGAGATGATTGTCATCGCTCCATTGCTGCAATCCGTACGTGTAGAAGGTTTTTTATTCATTTTTTAATTTCTATTACAGTTTTATATTTCCACTAATATCTATTGTTTAGCAACCTAATATAAATTCAAAACGTTTTATGTGCCGTAAAACCATAAATAATATTAAATTATACTATTTCAATTATTTTCCTAGCATTCATTATATCTATTCATTATGATCGCAAATATTAAATGTTCAAATATATTTAACATCACAACTACCCTAAAGTAATATTCTAATCATTATTTATTATTAACCCTAAAAATTAAATACTACATAAAAATTTATCATGCATAATAATTATAAATCCTAAAACTATATACTAGTTATTCACCCTAACTATTCTAAATAAAATTTAATTATGCATAATTATTCATACCCTAAATCAAAATACTAATTATTCATACAATAAAACTAAATATAAGGAAAATTATATGATAAAAAATTTAGGATAAAAAACATACCTTTATATCGCAAAAAATCCAATTAACCTTTGAATCAAACTAAATTTTTTACTATATTTGTTAATTTTGGAAGTGTGAATATGAAAAATGAAAGAAAATTTTCGTTTTGTAATCTGGGCGATAGTTCACAATCTGCGTATGCGCACACAGTTTAATTGCAAACGTGTGCCACGTGTCGTCGTTCGCATTAACCACCCTCATTAATTCTGTCATTAACTTCGTTAATTCAACAAATTCACATTCGCAAATTGTGAACGACTTATTAAAAAATTCAGACTTTGCGAGCTCTGCGAAGACAGTATCTAATGTCCACGTTTGAATTTTGTCACTATTTTTGTATTTGATCCCAGCCGACTACCAAAAACGAAAATAACTTGAAAATCATCTGATATGGAAATCTGACTGAAATCTGATTGGAATTGAGCATGACGACAAATCAGATCTGGAAAAGTTTCTGTCACACTTCTGCTTCAAATCGACCGCTCAACTCGAATCGCCATGAAGAACAATGTTTCTTTCGCCATGTGCAGCCGCCGGGAGCCAACAACTATAGCGGCAACTCCAGCTTTTAAATACGTTGTTCCTATTGAGTGTGCCAGTAAAGAAATCCTTAGGAGCTCTCTGTCATCAAGTAAAATGCTACAAATTTTCATTATTATTTCATTTTGTGCAATTTGTTTGTTATTGAAATTTGATTGACCATATTTGGTTGTTATGAGTACTGGATTGATTTTTTTTTTTTTTTGATAAAAAAGATTTATTTTATTTATGGAGTTAGTAGCAAAACAATTCTGCATAAATTGCAAAGCAAGAAGATAAGAAAAGATTTGAAAGATTTCCTCTGTTTCTAACCAATTTTCTCTTCCATGTACTAAAATTGAAGAAGAAAAAACATGAGGCAATCGAGATCACCACCAAATCCCTTGCTAGAACCCGCTCGTTAAATTCATCTTATCGTCCCTAATGCAAAAGCTTTGCCTTCTCTCGCCGTTCATGGTGCGTCCTTTCAAATTATATGGGCGCCGGAGACACTCCAGAATCCCCGCCGGAGAAAGAGGAGGAATCAGTAGTAGGAGCCGCGGAGCTGCTATCTTTATCAGCGGAGGAGGCAAAAAGGTTGGGATTTGTTGTGTTTAGACAAGAGCTTAATGACAGAAAGTAAAGACAGAAGAGAGGAAAACAAAAAATAGAAATAGAGCCAGAAGAAACAGGGCACGCCAGGAAAGAAAGGAAAGAAAAGAGAGGAAAATGAGAGAGAGAAGGAAGGTTTGGATGTTATTTAAAGTCTGAGGATGTATAAGAACAGAAGAGGGAGCAGAGAGGAGGGAAAACGTAGAAGAAAAACAAAGAAACCAGAAACAGGGGAAGAAGAGAAAGAAGAAAGAAAAAAGAAAAAAAGAAAAAAATGGATTGTAGGGGAAGATTATAGGCTGAAAAAAGGTGTAGAAGCCGTTCGAAACAGTATCCCAGTTGCAAGTTTTCCATGAGGAAGACTATTAAGTTCTGGGTTTTGAGTTATTTTATAAATTGGTTCTTAATTTTTTAGATTTATTCAATTGGATCATTTTGAAAATTTTGAATTTTTTTTAATTTAATTTTTCTGGATTATAATTTCTGTAAATTATATTTTAGTCCCTGAAGTTTTAGAGTACTTGCAATTAGGTCCTTCAGAATTTTTAAATTGTTGCAATTAGGTCCTTCCGCCTAATTAATTTAGAAATATTGTAAATTGACTCTGAACTTACTGACAGACATCAATTGAACAATTGAAACTTTAAAACTTATACAATTGATTCTTTTTGAGTTTAAATTAGAATTTATTTTATAAATTGGATTAATTGGTCAATTAATTAAACTAAATTATGATATATATTGTTAAATACTATTAATATATAATGAATTGAGTTTAATATTAAATACAAATAGTATTATTAAATATTTTAAAGATAGTAAACGTATGTCAGAAATTGAAATTCAAACGAAATAAAAATATTTTAGAAATATGATTAATATAATAAAACGAGAATAAATATTAAGTCATGCATATCATTTTAAATGAAATTTAAAATTTTAATATTAAATTATATTAGACTATCGAATATAGGAGGGGAGCGAGGGAAGCAACCCGTAAGTATAAATTTTAGAAGGTAATTTAAATGATTTGTTATTGTAATTATGAAATTAAATATTTATTGGATCAGTATTGAAATCCAATCAATTAATTACATTGAAATTTTGAGATGATAATATATATGATTATATAAATATCATACAAAAGCATTCATATATGACCTAATAAATGAGTCGTGGCCATTTTTACTTGTATTTGCAAAATTTCACAAGTGGGACCCCCAGGTCATTATGTGATTTTATATGTAGGATTTACATGTCAATATATGATTTTACAAATGGACATTCGGGTCATACAGGAACTTGAAACTGGCTAGACATATAATATATGAATTCTTGGGGCAGTACTTAGCTTGATGGACAACGAAATTAAATGGAACCATATGACATAAGCACGTCCATATTGATATTATTGATCATGTTATGAAATTGTGGATATTGCTAATTAAATTTACAGTAGTTTATATTTGTTGAGTATGTGACTCATTAAAATCGCAATTTATGGTTCAGGTTCTTGTTACACCTGTCAGATTAGGACACAACATGAGATATAACACTTCACACTTGATTTTCACAGGTCGGCCAGCTGAAGTATAGGACCTCTCTTCTTCATTATTGCATTCATATGTATAGTTGTTTTTATTAAGTTTATATTAAATAATGTATGAGTATGATACTGTAAAATATGTTGTTATAAATGTAAATGCTATATGATATAAAAGTAGAACATGTGACAATTATTGTAAGTTATAGTAAATAATGTGTGAAGTGTAATATATATGTGAAAAAAATAGTGTAAATTATTTAATAAATGATGTATATAGAGATAAAGTTGTCACAATAATAAGGAGTCTTGAACTAAAGGCCAAATTTAATTTCCTTTCTTGTGGTTTTGGTGAATGGTTCTCTTTCCAGACTTAATCTTGAACTTAATTTCAAAGTGCATGTTAAAAAAAGATTTAGCTATCCCTGTCGTGGGCACCCCCTTCCCTTAGTTTTTGAAATTTAACATTGACAGTGCTTCAAGAGGCAAACCTGGATCAGCTGAAATTGCCGGGGTCATAAGGAATGACAAAGGTGAATGTTTTTGTGTATTTTTTCTAAAAATATTGGTGTTGGCTTCTTTTTTGTAAGTTCAAATATTTGGTTGGTTAACAACTTGAATGTGGACGATGAGTGTGTCAGGTGTATATGCGCCCAAATCTGACTTCTTGAATTGTGGATTGATTTCAAAGTAAACACATCACCAAAACATTTCTAAGAAATATTGAATTATGTTTATAACACAACTCAATGGTTTGGTTTTTGTTTTCCAGGATCAAATCAATTGAAGAACGATTTGATGTTATTTTTTTAGGATTAAATCGAGAGGAAGAAGAATTGGATTTATCTTTTTAGCATTAAATCAACCGAAAAGGAAGGATAATGCAAAAAGTTTATTCCTGGACCAAAGAGTCAGTAGAAGCAAGTGATTACAAAGTTAATATTGATACACACCTTTGGATGAGATCCAGAGAAGATGGTTGTAGGATTAAACTTGAGACAAACTGATACAAAAGATTTGATGAAGTTTGTAATTGTATTTGAGTTTGAATTTAATTTGATTTGGATTTGTGTTGTTGATTGGATTGTTGTTGTTTGTGTTCTTTACAATGTCCAAAACTAGCTATTTATACAGAAATGAAAAGCAATTATGTAAATTTTCCCTCCAAAGCTTTCCACCAAGGCACTTTTAGAGCTTCACTTTCCACGCTTCAATTTTATTTCATTTAAGCGCTTTGACTTTGTAACTGCAGCTAACCACTTCTAAAAAGCATCCAAAGTATTCTATTTGACCAAAACTCCATTCTTTGTCGTATCTGACTCTAATCCTTCCAAAGCCTAATATCCAAAACTCAATCCCAAGTACAAAATTAATCCAACCCAATTACAATTGAACTTAATTATAAATAGACCCAATTATAATTAAATTTAACAATTAAATTTAACCCAATTAAAATTGAATGAACCTGAAATTCAATTTATGACATAAATAATTGGTATTGTAGAATCAAATGAAACTGAGCTTAAAGCTTATATTATTTGCTTGAAAGTTTCAGCTAATCACCTCTCCATCACATGTCTCTGATTTTTTAATTTTATTTAAAAACAACATTATCTTAGGTTACTAACCCTTCATCTAAACCTTGGAACCACTATATGATCTTTAACAAGCAGGACTTATCCTCCATGGCCTTCCATTAATCAACTTTAAGCTCATTTGTAGAGAAAAGAACAATTTGGTGAACTCTTTTGCTAAATAAGGAGTAGATAAAAACTCAACATTGTTAGCTTGGATTTATTTAGTTAATTTGTTATCTCTTTTATCTCAAGAGTATAAGAGTTACGCTTTTAATGTATTCTTATTTTCTTTCCAATTTATAATTGAGGCTTTTCATATTTTCTCACTTAATATTTATGGAGGAATGAGTTTGTATTTGGGTTTGGATTAGTATCTCCATGTATATTAAGTTTTTCCTCATTTTTATATATAAAAGAAAATTAATTTTGTTGAAAAAAAAAAAAAGAAAGAAAGAAATAAAGGATGCTTTAGAATCTTGGGTACGAAACCTTTTGATTTATGGCTTTAAAGCCTTCGTCTAACTACTGAAAGGCCTTGAAATCAAACGTTTAAAATTTTTGGTCACACTCAGTTATAACTCAATAAGTATATACATTAATTAAAAGTACTTGTATAAACGACCATCGAAAGCATATGAAATTGTTTTTTGCAGTTTCGGTGGTAAACTTTTCTCTCATTTTTCACAGCTAACCGATCTCCAATCAAAGTAACTAAGGGTACTAATGTGTTCTTCGGTTAGAAAGCTTTGAGACCATAGCCTTAGTTCGTTAGTTTAACAATTCTAATGGTGTGATAGTGAGTTTGGTTTAGTCGACAACAATAAATTTCATCGTTTCTTTCTTTTTATTATTGCCAAATTCCATTTAGTTCTTAAAATTACGAGAAACATGCAAATAAGTCTTAAAGGAAAATTACTTTTTGTCTAAATTGAATGGGTGATCTAATTAATGGTTGACAACTGTGAGAACGTAATAGTTACTCTCCCTTTCTACAATGATTTTGTGTAGGAAAGTTTACGATGTAGTTCATGATTTTGTTCAATATTACTATCTATTTATTGGATTTAACAATATTATATTTACATCCTTGATTTTTAGTTAATTTATTATTTAGTTCTTATCGTTTGGTATAATTACTATTAGTTTCTAAAATTTGATCAATATTATAATCATTAGATTTTGACAAAATTTTTAAAGAATTTAACAGAATATTTGAATCATATTCTTAAAAAATTAGACTGAAAAATAATATATTATTACTATGTTAAGAATACGATAAAACATTTTAAAAAGACTGGATATAGGACAATATAATATAATATATTAAAAATAAATGATTAAATAATAATATTAAGTTCATTTACAATATAGTAAATACAGTAACCAAACATCTAAAATTCTCTTTTTGGTATTTCAACAAGGATGAAAAAGCAATTTTCCTTCATCAAACTAAGAACTTTCAAATAGTATCTTCAGATTTTCCCATTCTCGCTGTGTTTAACGGATGCTAGATTTATTTCGACTCGGTTAAGCTCGCTTTCACGACAAAAATAACTAATAGCAAACTTGTGATTTGCTACTTCTTTCTTTCCCCAATTCTTCTCTGCTACTTCAACAACAAAGACATAATTGAAGAAAATCCGCAAAATGCAAGTTAAGCGAAATCAAATCTCAAACTATGCCATCTTCTCGTAGTCAGTTGGAATAGTTTCCCCAATAGAAAGCAAAATTGAATCGAAAATGGCGCGGATCTTCGAGTATTTTGTTGTTTGTGGATTGGGACCTGAGATTCGAACCTTGGATGGGATCAAAGGGTATCAAGGAATGGGAGTGATGTATTTGCCTTGTTTGCTCGATCAGTACCCTCCTGATAATCAGTCACCTCCTCCTCCCCAGCTTCCAACAGTATGTCTCTCCTTTTCTGTTTTTACTTTTGTTTACTGATGTTATATTTCTTCCTGTAGATCTGATCTTAATATTTTTCCCAATGGCAGTGTGTTTTGCCTGCTGGTGTTGGCCTCTACTCTTCTGGATTTGATGCTAATGAGGCCTCTACTTTTCCACGCAGCTATCCCATTGTTTTGACTGGTACATTTCCACTTCTGTGTTTATTAATTGCACCTCGACTAAATTATTTTTTGTAGTTTTATATTTACTGCGGATGAATTGGCTATATCAGTGGTAAAATGAATATACTAATATAGTGCTTGATTCTGAGTTTGGAGTTATATAACTCTTGTGTTTAGTTAAATGGTATATCAGGGATTGCCAAATTGAAAAGAAAGTAGAGATTCTACATACTTTCAGCTTGAATTTATATCCGCCAAATGTATAGTCTGTGTAATACTTTGTCTTTGTATGCCTTATTATGTACATGTATTACTATTTATCAACAATTAACTTAGAAACTTGATGTTGAGGACATACGTAATGATAGAGTTGTGTAGAATAAAGCAAAAATTTATAGGTGAAATGATGAACCAAACATGGCTGTACTGTAATATTATGTTTCATGCAAATTCCATGTAGATTACTTAGTGTCACCTTTATTAGGTAACTTGTGCGGGTGTGGATGAGGACGGATTTTAACTTGTTTAATAAGAGATAGGTAGTAAACTGAAGTATGCCCACTTTGCAGGCAAGTGGGAAAACAATTGTACTAGAAGAAAACTAGGAAAAAATTACACGTGCTTTCTTCCTCTTCAATTGTGATATTACCTTTGTTATTCAAACTAGTTTTTGATAAGTAGATCACGTCTTCTTTCAAAGAAAATGGAAATTTTATGCAACTTATATGAGCTGCTAATATTATACTTGTTTTTCATTGTCAATTGGACTCGGGTAAGGTTATCGGAAATGGATACACATCCAAGTGATAGACCTTGCAATTTTTGGAACATTTTGCATTTTTTGGTCTAAATGGGAGTGTCCAAGTGACATGTCCCTTGTCTGATTGTTAAGTATCTGACATGGGTTTGTTAGGTAAATGAAGAGTTGAGGTAACATCTATCTTCTTTTGGTTACTCAATAAACAAAAGTATTGTTGAAATATGGGGAAACTTTTATGTCTCAGTGGATCCAGAATGAAATGTGGAATTTGTAAGAATCTACCTATTTCTCTTTGTTTTCAAATGCTTGAATAAGCCATGAGATATAAATGTAGTTGCACTTGTGCTAATTTCTTTTTTTTTTTTTTTTTGTGTGTGGAATAGGTGCAAAAAACCCTAGTTGGCCACTAAATTTTAACATTTCTGTCAATTGAGTCCTCTTGTTTTAATTTGGACATGTATCTTGTTTTTAGTCAACTGAGTCCACAACTAGATGGAGCTATGTAGAAATATTGACAAAATCAAAAATAAATTTAACAGGAAAAACTATAACGTGCTATCTTAGAGAATAGAATAAAACTATCATTATTCGGGCATTAATAGTAGGAGCTTTTACAACCTTATCATTTCCATGTGGCACACCTCAGTTGTGAAAAAGCAAATATGTAAAGCCCAAATTTCGTTGCAATCATGTGTACTCATGATTCAATTGGTTGAAAATAATAGCTCAAGGTTGTAATTGACCCAAATAAAAACAAAGGACTCAGTTGTGACATAAATGCCAAAGTTGGGTACAGAGTGGGATTTCTCCCTAGATATGAAATGTATGTTATCATGCTATTATCATCTGAATGATTAGTGATGCGTCATGCCTAATAGCTCTTTGAACTAAATCTTATTAAGAAAAGATTTATACGTACAAATGTTGTTATTGGAAAATATTGTTGTCGATTCTGGAGATGAAGTTCGTTCCATAATTAATGCTGGGAGTTCACATATTTTAGGTTTGGAAAAATCTCTTTGCAGAGAATGCAAGACAGTTGATCATTCAATAGTCATTGCAAATAGGGGCCCCTTGCACAAAGGACACCTTTTTGTTTTTCTAACTTCTAGAATTGAAAGCATGAAAATTTGGAGGCAAGAGCTATAGAAAGCGAGGTTTTGAATTTAAAGTTAGAAAAGTAAATAGTTCTGTTCTTCTCTTTTCTTAGCAGATTCTTATAAAAACTTCTTATATACAAGTTTCAATCTGATTGTTCTCTCAACAAATTTGTGGGTTTCAGCCCATTTTATATGTACTTAGCATTTTGAAAGAGGAGCTTCTTCTTCCTCATCAAGAAAAATGTGAATTTATTGATTCCTGCACCAGATCTCCAAATATAGAATACAATGTTTTTAGATTTGCAGGATCTAGAGGATGAGCTTTTTCTATTTTTTTTCCTGGATACTTTATTTTTCATGTGAAGTTGAGCGAAACTTATTGTCTTCATATTGTAATATTTCTTTCTTGCAGAGGGTGATGGATCAAAAATTTATGTTAGTTGCATTAGTTTTCGGGATCCAGTCAGTGAGGATATTGCTGAAGCTTACCGTATACCAGCAAATTCATATGCTGACAAATGCATTTGTCTTGTTTCACATTCACCTAGTTTTGGTGTCCTTCGGAATGCACTAGAAGAGATATTTGCTCTTTGCTTTTCCCCCAATGGAAGTAGGTAAGAGATTCCTTTAGTTATGAAAGCTTAGAAGTGTATAACAAGGCTAGTGATATTATGGATCAGAAATGATCTTAATTAATTTCCCCTTTAATATGCATTCACAGTCAACTTTTATAATTTTGCAAATATCAAATCAATATTTCCTGTATCTTAGGATTTGATGTTATGATTTTATCTAATTTTCTCATCACATCCAAACAAAATGTAAATATTTGGTATTCTTCACCTTTCATTTAATATACTTGCCTCTGCAAAAATTTCAGCAAGCCACTATGGGATGTTATTGCACACATGGTTTCCAATGTACCTTTGCCTACTCCTGGAAGGGACCGAGTCTTGTTTGCTATTGAGAATTGTTTGCTCTCTGTGGAGGCTCCACCCAAAGATGGGCTCCCACATGCTGATGTATGATCCTTTTTTTTTTTTTTAAATTTTTTTAAATAAACTGCAATTCACCATTGCTGATTGTATAATTTAGTAAATGTTTACCAAACACTTGATTTTAACATAAGATAACACCAATTCCATCAAATGCAGATATCTTTTCAACCACTGGTACAATGTCTGGATGTGGACAACTTAATCACATTTTTTAATGCTGTGTTGCTTGAAAGGAGGATTTTGCTTCGTTCCAATAAGTATAATTCTAACCTTTGAGCTTTGAATATTAATGATTGTTTAAGCAAGTTTTTATATATTGGCTCACTACCATTTGACTTTTATAAATGATTTTTTATGGTCGCCAGTTATTTGTTCAGCTGCCAGATGGAAAACTAGAAACCACAAGCTATTTTCTAGGATAAAATGTTGAAATTTTTTTTGTCAAATAAGCATGACACCTTAATTGTTTTCTTTCTGCATTGGTGTTTATGTTTATCTTACTTTTTAGTAGCCTTTTTGTCTTCTTTTGTTGTTTCAAAGCCGCATGTCCATGGTTGTTGAATTTGCTTTTTACCTAAAATCGAAAGAGGGCCTATAAAATTGATCATAAAATAGTCCTACAATTGTAAGATTTTACGGAATACACAAAAATTGTTTTAAAAATACTTTCTGTTTAATAAATATTATTTTCATAGCTTTTGTAATATATCATTCTCATCAAATATTCATTCTTTTTTCTTTATACCATTTTTCTAATAGTAATAAATCATTAATTAAATAATAAATAAATAAGTACTCAATTTTATATTCTAAAATAGTTGCTCTTAGATACAATATTAAATTAAAGAATACTTTGCAAAGTTTTTTATGTATCTTATTTATTTTAAATTAAAATTAAATAAAAAATAAAAATAATTTTTAAACTAACCAATATTCATTTAAAGTCTATCAGAAAAATAAACGTCATCTCTACAGACAATGAAAAAAAAAAGCTAATAAATAAAAATATAATTG
Source organism: Croton setiger (assembly GCA_948099555.1). Lineage (NCBI taxonomy): Eukaryota > Viridiplantae > Streptophyta > Magnoliopsida > Malpighiales > Euphorbiaceae > Croton > Croton setiger. The sequence goes on from CANUEY010093193.1 coordinate 21,795, forward strand.
TTACTCAATCCACACCATTCTTGCTAATTATTTTATTCTCTTGGTGTGGTTTTTTATGAAACTAAGTTGGTTTTGCTAAAGTTGTGATTTTATGATTTTACTGATTCCACTCAACTTTACCACTTCTACCCTCGATTTTACTGATTCTACTACCTCTGATTCTATTAAATTTCGATTTATATATGAGTTAACACGGTTTTCATATTCAAACTCGTAAAATTGTAAAATCAGACTAGTAAACGAGTGATTTTAACAATGAGCATGTTGGGTGCCTATAAATTATATGATAAGTACTTGGGAGAAAACCTGAATCATGTTATGCAAGTGAAGCAGCATTTAGTTATTCTGTCTTCTGCTTATCACCATTCTCATAAGTGTAGTTATTGCCAAGCAAAACCTAACCTGTGTCTTCTTACCGTATCAGTGGTGGGCTATGTCAATTATCTAATTGTATTCTAGTTGAATATATGCATATTATCACTTTTTGAATATTGGGCTTAATGGTATTTGTTTCGGTTGGTAAAAAATGTTATTGTGCTCCTTATTCCTAATCTGCAACTTGTGTGGTCTACCCATATGTTACTTTTATAGTCTATGGTAAATGATGCTAGTTAATGTTGAAGGTTAAACATCCTAGATTCTACCCCCCACCCCCCCAAAAAGAAAAAAAAAGTGGAGTTCTCAGAGAGTTGCTGTGTTTGACCCTCCACTTAAAGAAAACTGGTCGTTGGGTGGATGCTTTGAAGTATATAATCTCCATGCGCAAGAAATAGTTGTTTCAAACACAACTGTGGTCGTTATTTGCTTGAGTAACTTGCCACTAGTACATTTGCTTGATACTTAGCAACTGATGATTGTCTGCTCCAAGAGATAGTGCAATAAATCAGAAATTGTCAGTGAAATAAATTCAAATAAGATTGATGAATGAACAAAATCATTGGACCATTTTTGTGGGTCTTCAGATCAAACCAAACTTTCTTCATTTGGAAAACCTTCAAGTTGAATTAATATGCCGTGTTGTTTTTGGTAACATGCTTATCTTGTTACTTATCCTCATCATATAAGACAGATCTTCAAATAATTTTTATGTGCTGTCTTCCTCACTTCATTTGCTGTTTGTACATTGCAGCAGCTTGTGGCTCTTAATTAATTCTTCTAAGCACATACAACTAATTTTAGTTCATCTTTTTTATTCTCCACTTTGACTTTATATAGCTTTTACATGATGCAGCATATGCGTTCAAGGAAACCCTAGCTAGGTTTTAGAGAAGTCTCAAATATTATTAAGCAAAAGTCTGGTCTCTAAAATAGAGAAAACACACCTTATATAGGCAAACAAGTTTGAATAAAAGAAACCCTAAAATTAAAATTGCAACTAAATTAAAAGCCCTGCTAAGCAATGTTTTAAGGCCCAAAATAATATTGCCAACTAGTTAGCTTGTTTGGCTCGGTCTGCTAGTTGCAGGAATCGCAAACCTATCTCGTCTACATCATTACATAATGTTGGTGCAAAGGTGGTTCTGAACTGAAACATGTAGTGATCTTTGAGGGTGCTTTTCTTCCTTAAATTGCTAGCAGGTAGCATTTACTTTTCGGTGGGATAATATAATATCCTTTGTAGGTTATGCAAAATATTACTTTATAGCTACAGATATAAAACTCTGATAATCTATTTCTTCACAAATGAATGATTGTTTATCCATAACTAGTTAAAATTGATATAAAATTTGGAATGAAAAATACCATTCTTTACTCATACTTTTCATTATTGTGCTATAAAATTTCTAGTAGTAGCTTATGTCATTTAATACAAGTGCTAGTAAAAATACTTAATGTGTTGTTTGATCATGAACAATTATGACCAAAAATAATTTGTGATCTTTTATGCATTGTTTTTTGCATTATTGGTTTAACGTTTCCATTTTTCAGTCCTTGCAGATATATGTGAATCGTAGTAACTTTTTCTGGTTTTTTGTCAGGTATTCTATTTTAACGCTAGTATCAGAGGCCATATGCCATTTAATATATCCTTTCAGGTGGCAGGTAATAAGTTCTAAATATATGGATTTCCTTTACCTTGTGATCAAGCTATAATAGAATCTTAATTTTCTCATCATCATGACTACATTTTTTATCTCTGGTGGGAAATTCCAATTGCTTTTGTTCTAATTGCGCTAACACTGTTCTGATGTCTTACTGTCATCTAATTGTTTTATGTTTGTTGTTCTGAAGCATGTCTACATTCCATTACTATTTTTCAGTGGAGTTGACTATATTGATGCTCCTACACCATATATGATGGGTCTCCATTCTGGTGTTGATACATCTAATCTTGTAATGGATGGTGTAAGTTTTATGCTTTGAACTTTATCATTTAATTTTCTTGTGCATTTCTTTAATATGATATGACATGTTTTTGGTTTGGAAATATTTTATTATGGCTTTTCCACTGCTTTTCACAGTATTGCTTTGCCTTCCTTTGCTAAAATACAGAGCAGGGTCTTGTGGAAATTGTTTGATCCTTTGAATTATAAAATTGACTATTTCATTCAGCAGAGTCTTGTCTTGCCCTGATGTACCTATGGCAAAAAAATTTGCAATCATGTGGTCATTATATGATATCTTTGATCCTTGCCTTTACCTTACCTATCATCTGTTTTGGGAATTGCGGAGGCTGTAGAATATATTGTGTACGTTAATGATAAAGATTCTCTCATTACTGGAAGTATTTATGTTGAATCATAGCTTCTACAAGCTTAAAATGTTTGTACCTAATCATGGTATACCAGTGGCTGCATCCTGAATGGCCTTTTATTGGTTATACAGTGACACTGTCAATTTATATTTCCTGTCTGTATTAGTTTTTAATTTTGGAATCATGATTAAATGCTGTTGAAGGCATTGTGTCGAAAATTCAAAGACATGCAAAATATCTAACAAAATGTGTATAGTTTTCTATTACAGTCTCCTTCATCAGATGTCGTCTAAATGTAATTTCCTCATTCTTTTATTCTGTTGTAGGTGGTAGTTGTAGACCTTGACTATAATCGAATAAGCACAACTGAGGAAATACCCCCTATCCCAGAGCCAGAATTAAGTTCTTTGCGCGGTGAGATACTGAAGTTACTGTTCCCTAATGTCATGGAGATTGATCAAATGAAGGCTGGTGCATTCCGTTCATCTGAGCAATATTCTAAATGCTCCAACAAACTATGGGGGGAGGATCATGACCTCCAACTTAGGTGATGCTTGGATGAACATGAAATCTTTATGAACTGCCCATTGCTTTACTCGAGCTTATAGTTTCAAAAACTACACATTTAATAAATTATTTTCAAAATTCATGTTGCATTCGTTAATGCAAAATGCAGATCGCTTCTATTATTTTTTGACTTGAAAGAAGTTAGTGTAGTTGTAGTTTATATTGGTACTGAATGAAAATATCAAATAAAGGTGAGCAGCATACAAAGTTTCTGCTTTACAATCATTATTCTGAAATGGAGAAGGATTTCATGTAATCTTTCTAAATGAGGATATGAGATATAATGACATGTGGTTATTTAACTAATGCCAGTCAGATACTATATTAGATAAATGTTCCCATCTATTGTTATCTCAGTGTGTGAGCACTTAAATTTCCATTATGTAAGGAATGAAGCATTGGCTTATCCTTTTAGAATTCTTGTTTTATCTTTAATACATCTCATATTTATGTATTTTTGCCAGGCTAATATTCTTAAAATTCTTTGCATCAATTTTAGGTGGCTACCGCAATTTCATTGTATGTATATTTCTTAATTTTTTTTTATTCCATATAAATATTTCTAAAGCATATTCACTGATTTTCATCAAATTTATTTGTTTGATATAAACATTTTGGTAGGAAAATAGTGCCACACATGTTTTCAACAATCAAGCATTCTTGAAGAAGCGCTCTCGATCAACTAACCAGCCACCCGAGCCAATGGTGATTTTGTTTTCCCCGTGGTCATTTGCTTGATAACTTCTACCTGGCTATTTATCAATCATAAACTGCTGTACTATGTATTTGTGCTTTCTATATCATCCTTTATTTCAGTATGATATGCTTTACTATATTATATTTCTCATTGTCCTCATTATTACCTTTTTTCTTTATTTGCTTTGCATTTGCAGATAACTCAGTTTTTAGAGTCTCATGGTTTCTTGGATTATCTAGAGAGAGGTGTAGGTTCTGACGAGAACAATAATAATCTCCTAGACAAGTTGCAAGATGCTATTGGAAGGGGTCAAAATCCTATTTCAATTCTCCCCTCATTGTCAGCAGAGCCTGAGATTATAACAATTTCAGACGAGGATATGGGAACTTCAGGTAATTTAGGATGTGAGATTGTGTTTGATCAAATTGTTGAGTGTACAAAATTGCATGTCTGTTAATTTTTGTACAACTTTTTTTTCTTTTCTCATATCTATCAATCTAAAGTATTGTCTTTATGTCTTCAGGATCAGGTGCCAAATATATGTACGATAGATTTCCTTCAATTATTAGATCTGAGGAGCAAGAGGAGAAGCGGAAGCAGATTCTTGCAGCAGCAAGTGGAGCTTTTGAGTATATAAAGCATGCTCCTAGGTACTTTTCTGTTTGGATAGTTTTAGAGGTCTTGGTGAATCATGACTTGTTATTAATTTAGTTTCTACCATCACGGTTTGAGTTTACCTTTTTTACCAGCTCACCATCGGTGCAAGTGGGTGGTAAGGATGCTCTTAGTCCAAGGGAGAGAGCTGTAAGTTTTTTGGCCACAATCATGATCAACATTAGTTTTATGATTGAAATTGTATATCCTGAGCGATAGTTACTGATATTACAGGCAGAAAGGGAACGCATGGTCTTGGACATCAAAGTTAAGCTGCAGGTGAGATCCTCTCTTTTCATTCTATCATTCCTTTCCTGTGAATGCTATTGAGTTAACTGGATAGGTCAAGGATTTTGCATAATTCGTCAGAGTATTTGTTATCTGAGAAATGAATGTTTCATGTACAATTTGATCCTCAATTTAGGATGTTTAAGTACATAGGAAAAATTCAACAGAGAAAGTCGAAAGGAAAGCTAATGGTTTTCTGTAGAAACATAAATTGCTGTCTAGTTTTCCATATTTTTATAACTTGAACATCACGCCGGTGTTTCATTTTTAAGTTTCTTTGTCTCTCTTGTTATATTTTTTTCTTAGGATAAAATGTTTAGATTAATGTTTTTTAGTACGAACATTTAGGAATGTAGGGATTCTTTTATATACAATTGTGGCAGTCATGGTGGTGGTGTTGGTGATAGTGAAGTGCTTGTGATGACAGTGAGAATGGTGGTGCTGACTGTATGGATGGTTGTGGTGAATGTCTGGATGGTTGTGGTGGTGGTAATTGTAGTGAGTGGCACCTTTAAGTATGCAACAATATCATAGATCATGCATGCATGTAATTTGTTACCAAGGGAATAAATAATCAGCAGGAACTTGGTCTCTTATCTCATATCCTGTGCTTTTCCAAAAGGAAACTTGTATTGTGATTTGGTAAACACGATGACGATTTTGTGGTACTGAAATTGTAAAAGTGTTTCTTTTTTCCATAATCATTGGTCCTTGTTTCAAGTATTGTAGTTTGTATCATTTTACAGGGTTTATGGCTGCGTCTTCTGAAATTAGGAGCTACTGATGATCCCCTTTCTTCATTTGAATATGGCACGATTCTTGGTATGGATGTACAAGAAGAATAATGAGACATGTCAAACTTCTTTTGATATTTTTAGGCAAATATTCCTCTGTTGGTTGTAGATTCAGTTTACTTGAATTAACAAGTTAAAGGAGTGCTTGTTATTGGTGTTGCAGCTCTGATTGAATCTGATGCAGAAGGGATTGGTGGCAGTGGATTTGTAGAATGTATAAGGGAGCATATACATTCGGTTGGTATCCGTGAAAGGAATATGAATTAGCAGAATCTTTGTTGTGTTTTAGGACTGAGCTAACTTTTGATGGACTTTATGCTTTCAGGGATGGCAGGGACAGTTGACTGATGAGCAATTTATTGCAGTAAAAGAATTGGTATGTACCATGTTGAAGTCATATCTAGGATTTGATTTGGTGTTGAGTGGATGTGATATTGCCTTATCTTATTATGATTTCTCTAGTTCTTTTATAAATGATTATGTGGATGCCATGGATACTCTTCTAAGTTATGACATCCACCTACCAATTCTTCAGCTGCAGTAAACTGCAACAATAACTTTTGGATGGACGGTTGAAATCTTAAAAATGGAAAATTAGCTACTCTAGTTAAACTTCTTCCTACTGGAAGTTAACAGCTGTTTCAGCACTTCTTTTATGCTTCACCTCATCTTGGATCTCTAATGTTGATTTTTCTTGAACTCTTAACTTGTTCCTGGACAATTACAGCTGAAAACAGCCATTACCCGAGCAACATCTCGGAATGATGTGTTAACAATTATAGATGCCCTTGAAGTATCTGCTGACATGTATAAAAAGGATGGTAATAATGTGTCCGACTATGTCCAGCGCCATCTAATTTCACTGTCCATATGGGAGGAGCTGCGGTACGTTTTGTTGGTCATTGTGTGTTATTGTAATCATCATCACTATTTCTTTTCAATTTCCCCTACTTCCCGTTCTGCTTCATAATATTCACTTCTTTTTTAATCTCCATTTCACAACTTGGTTCATTTTGAATTTTCCTGAATACTCAAATTTAGAAGGTTGATAATCTTGAAATTCTCTCTTTTTTTCTCCTTTTTGAAACTCCAGGTTCTGGGAAGGCTACTTTGATCATCTCATGGAAAATTCTTCAAACAAGTAAGAACACACATTGTTAAATGTTGTACTTTCTCCATACTCTCATTATCTTTTTATTTATTGATTTTGCTTGATGTTGTGGTTTACCACTTAGCTAGTTCTACCCGTTTATTTCTTTCTGATTCTCTTTGTCTTAACAAAGAGCCTCCTGTTTTGCTAATGATGATGATGTTCCGGAAAAAACTCAGTATACTATTGCTGAAGTGTATCTTGTGTGTGAATATTAAGATGTGAGTGCTTAACATCAATTGGTTTGTGAGGATGAGCAAGCATTTTTGAATTGATAAACAGCAAATTTGTTCCCATTGTGTTTTCCATTTATATTTATTGGTGTCTTCAACCTCTTATTTTTGCAGTGTGTATATTTCGTGTCCAATCATTAGATTTGGCTTTTTCTTTGGATGAGATTTTTGCATCGTTGTTCAAATGATAAACTCGATGCTTTTCAACCTCCTTTATTCATTTCAGTTGAGTTACAAATCCTAGTTTGGCACCTGAAGAAATTTCCACTGACCCTTGGCTTTTTAAAATATAGATTTTAAATTCTTAACTAACAATTAAAGGTAATCTAAAATCCCATGCCACTTCAATGCAAGACAGATTTCTGCAAATTTTGAATAGCATTTTATTAGCTGGCAAGCATTGCCATATTTTTTATGCAATCTATTCTAGAAGATTGAGGATAGGCATAACCAGGGAGGGAAGAAAGATTATTGAGGCAGCAATAGATGGGCCTACTGAACAGCAAACATTTTTTGCCTACTGGGAAGAATCCAGTCATGAATGTGTAATTTCATTAATCAAGAGACATTGTTTTGTCTACGGTAAAAGATGAGCCTCTGATTAGAGAATTATCTGAAGCAGAAGATTATGATAGAAAGGATAGACTTAAAAGTCAAGCAAGAAATATAATTGGTGTTAAGAGTATTATCAAAAGCAGAAGATTATGATAGAAAGGATAGACTAAAAAGTGAAGCAAGAAAGAGAACTGTTGTTACCATGAAGTGGAGAGAATCAGCAAATTTTTTAAGGATGCTGCTAGATTTCCTCAGATGAACTTAGCAAGTGCATGTGAGGTTTAGATGAGGGAATCAGAGTTTTTATTTCGAATCTTAGATTAGGAGTGGGATTTGGCACCGTAATTAAGAACTAGGGTTTTAAGTAATTTTCTTTTGTGTAACCATTGTTTGGCACTGACTTAAAATAGAAATAAATTAAGCATTTCGACAGGCATTGGCTTCTGAAATATGAAGAAATGAAATGCTGCGTTTTAATAATTATGAAACTTTGACTAGAAAGTTACAGATAATTATAACCATAGTCACTTTCTAAACTTAGGAAAGTTGCCTTCTGTGCTTTAACAGGTTACTGATTTTTGAAGTAATATCTTAATATCAATTGTTTGTGTCAGGTCAACAAATTATGCAGCTTTAGTCGCTACACAACTGATTTTGGTGGCAGCTCACATGGTGGCATTTTTTTTCTCTTTTTCCTGACTCACCTGTTTCATTATCCTACAAAATATGACTTTTTATATTTTATTGTGAAGGCTGGATTGGGTCTTCCTGATACTGATGCTTGGTATATGGTTGAGACTTTGGCAGAGAAGAATAACATCGGATACAAGCAACTTGTAAGCAACTCCTCTTAAGTTGGTGTTTGATTTTACATCATTTTAATGATTTATAGTAGTATCCTGTTCCTGGCCCTTTTTTAGTCTAACTATGCAGGTTCTTTGTTATAGATTTTCAATCGGGTTCAGTTCAGTGCTTGGGGTTTGGTTGTGTATTTTTGCATTCTTTTGTTTTAATTGTTCAACCTTCAATATATTTCATTTGATAATTTTAACAAATCCATGAACTAATTCTATCTATACTGATTGCCGCAATGGTATTTAAGCAATGCTTATGGTTCATTTTCATTGGTTCTTTGCTTCTCCTGCTGAGTAGTTCTTTGTCTCCGTTTATTGCTTTACGAGTGCTAAGTTTTTTGTAAGCCTGGGGTTTGAGAATGAACTTGGTTTCATAAATATTACCCTGCCTACTGGTTGGTTCCCTGATATTGTTCCTGTAATCTAATTCAACTGAATTGAACTTTGATTTTTATTTCAGATAAAACTTAGAGGATTTTTGTCACATGCACAGCAACTTCGCCTTGGATACTGGGGAATCTCATCTGTTAAGGCACAATCCATGTCCATGTTATCTCATGGATTGTCCTCCCCACGTCCAAAGGATGTTACAGATGAGAATCAACAACCTGCTGAAGCCTCTGTTGTTGGCAGGAGCTGGGTTCAAAGCATGTTCAGCAGAGACTCATCAAGAGTAAACTCTATTTCCCGTGTTCGTAAACCGACTGACGTAGATGAGAACAGTACTCCTCGTAAACAAGATTTATCTGCTGCTGGGCAAAAGAAAATTCAGACCAATGTCCGTGTACTTAGGGGCCACAGTGGTGCTATTACTGCTTTGCATTGTGTAACCAGAAGGGAGGTGTGGGATCTTGTGGGCGACCGTGAAGATGCAGGATTTTTTATCAGTGGAAGCACCGATTGTATGGTAAGAAGTGCATCTATACTTAATTCTTTTGAGAATAATACATTCTGGTAAGATTCATTTGTGGAAATACAAATGTTGAACTGCCATGTGTCAATAATGTTTTTGAACACCCTTTGAGTGACAATGATGTAGAGCAGCTTGACTGGCGCTTGGATTTTATTTTGGGAAATAGGTTTATATTTGAAACATTGAATCTGAGTTCATGGTTGAATTTAGCGTTTCTTTTTTGGTGGGGAGGGCTGTCAGGTGTTTGAAAGTGAGCAGCTGAAATTGAAGAGGATGGACTGAAGAAATTATATGAGAGAGAAGAGAGAAAGAGAATATTCTACACTTTATGTTTAGAATTGCTTAGGCATTGGACCAGGCCCCATGGACTGACAGACATTGCAGGTTGGATTGCATTGCTCGCGGAATTCAAAGAAGCTCCAGTATTAATAATGCGTTATGATCATGCTATTTATAGACTCTAAACCCATATGTAGCTTACACAGATATGGCCTACTGGTTCATGCATTTACCAACTTGCACAAGGAGTCTTGCCATCTCATGCTGATACACCAAAAGTCCCAAATTTTTTGAAATAATAAAAGTCAAAAGTAGGTACTATGGTAAGTAGGACCTTACATAAAAGAGTAGTACTATGGTAAGTAGAAATCTACATAAAAGTGTAGGTACTATAATTTGGAATGTACATTAAGACCCAAACATAAGTAGACTTAATATCTGCATATTCCCCCAAAGCTGGAAATCCTAGTAACTGAACCTTAAATTCGTAAAAAATTAAATCCACATAAAACTGAAATAAACATGAGAAGCTCATGCTCCATAAAGGCTAGAAAGTAGCTAGTGATGTCCTAGATCATTTTTGTTTTATTACAAAAAGACTAATTTGTTTCTAAACAAATTATGCAGGTTAAGATATGGGATCCCAGTATGCGTGGTTCTGAACTTCGGGCAACTTTGAAAGGACATTCAAGGTATCTTGGCTCATTTTGTGTTGGTGGCAGTATGTTTATGCCCTTATATGTTGAGACCATCCTTCTCATTGCCCTTTATATTACTTAAATCACCTAAGTGCTCTTCATGAATCTATGCAGAACTGTTCGTGCTATAAGTTCTGATCGAGCAAAGGTGGTTTCAGGATCTGATGATCAGTCTGTGATCGTTTGGGATAAGCAAACAGCTCAGCTTCTAGAAGAGCTGAAGGGCCATGATGGGCAGGTGTGCATGTTCAACATACTTGTTAGATTTTCAAATGAGCATACAACTGGGAAAGCTTGATTTTAGTTAATATATGGTTTACATAATAATTAAGGAGTGTTTTTCGTTGCTAGTGCTGTTCAACTTATTGTGTACAAGTTATTTCTAGATTATAATCAGATTAAAAATAATCAGTGAAGTATTTCTGTAAAACTAGCTAATAATTAGATGATAAGCAGTTGAAATGTTTCTGTAAACTAACTGATAATCAGCTTATTGTTGTAGAAATTGACAAAATGACATCTGAAAATGGGATAAAATATGGACTTCGGCGTTTTGAAAAGGGTAATATAGGAATAAAACAAAAATATAAAGATATTAATTTGTATAAGCTAGTCAAACCAAAACAGCTTATAATCTATTTTTTTGTAAGCTTTGAAGCCTAGCTTATGAAAAATATATTATAATATACAATTTAAGGTATTAGAAACACTTAGTAACTTATAATTTAAAAATTGCTTATAATCTGGCAAAGGACCTCTAGCTCAAATGGTTAGAGTTGGCTCGAGGTTAGGGGGTCTGAATCCTAAAAACTTGACTAAAAAACTTAATTTGCCGTTGAAAAAAAAATTGGTTTTTCCAAGAAAAGAGAAACACCTCCTTAATATGAGAGGGCTACTCCCAGTCGACTTATTGCATTTCTTGTGGATTTTTACAGCTGTGTACGAGTTAATGTTTCTTTGCCTTTTCCTTTTTGTCCTCAAATTCTTTTTTTTATGCTTTATATATCCTGTTCACTTTGTATTCTATACTAATGTTTCTCATAATGCTTTGTGCACACTGTTTAAATATGCTAAAAGTCGTTTAGCTTTAGCCGGTGATATGATAGAAAAGACTCAATAAAAATGTGTGCTTGATGTTAACCCTTGTTTTTCAAATTTCACAGGTCAGCTGTGTCCGTATGCTGTCAGGTGAACGTGTTCTCACTGCTGCCCATGATGGAACTGTGAAGATGTGGGATGTTCGAACTGATACTTGTGTAGCAACAGTTGGTCGTTGTTCCAGTGCAGTTCTATGCATGGCGTATGATGATTCGACTGGAATCTTAGCTGCAGCAGGCAGAGACGCGTATCTATGTTAACCTTTTCTTTTTACTGCTATAAATTTCTAGAAGAAATATTAGTTTAATCAATTGCTATAAGCCTGCATAATCAATATTTCCCTTTGCAGGACTGCAAACATCTGGGACATCCGTGCTGGTCGGCAAATGCATAAGCTGACTGGCCATACAAAATGGATTCGGTGAGTTAACATGCAGCTATTTTTTGCCTATTTCTTCAGGTTTGATGGTTAACACTGTTAACTTGCTGTGTTCTGCTGTATAATATATCTATAATACAGGTCAATTAGAATGGTTGGAGACACGCTGGTTACTGGTAGTGATGATTGGACAGCAAGAATGTGGTCAGTTTCAAGAGGAGCATGTGATGCTGTTCTAGCCTGCCATGCTGGTCCAATTTTATGTGTTGAGTATTCCATTGCAGATAGAGGAATAATAACAGGTTAGCATTGCATGAGTTTCTATTTTTTGTCCGATCATTTTGTTCTGTAAGTTGCAAAATCTTTTCTGATTTGCAAGGGCTTAATCTCCATTGCCAGTGTGCCACATTGGAGAATGGTTTCCCTTAAGCCAAGTGCTTGAGAGAGTTGAGCTCTTTGGATTGAATCCTCAAACTAATAACTCCCTTATGGACAAGGAGAGTTTCTATTTGTTTACGAAAAATTAAAATGTAAAAAGGGAATTGAAAATATTTGGGATGTGTACTGAGGTATGATATTTTTTTACAGGTTCAACTGATGGGTTACTCCGGTTTTGGGAAAATGAGGAAGGTAAGAACAGTAATCCATTCTTGATACATAATTTGATTTTCTAATTTGATGGAAGTTTGCCTATGTTCAAGTCCTTTATTATTTACTATTGCTCTAGTTAGGCAATTCTATGAAAATTGTTTATAGTATATTATATGCCATTTGTATGCACAATGTGACTGAAGGGCATTGTTTTTTTTTTTTAAAAAAATTGCTCTGTAATTGCTTTTTATGCGGTGTTGTACATGAGGTGATTGTATACTCCAAGATGTAGTCATCTCCTTTAACATTCTAAGTAGCAACCTGTTATTTGTTTTCTTTCATGAAATTTTGTTGTGTATATTAGTAAATATAGTAAGCATTTTGATTAATATATTATGCACATGCAACACCTGTTATTTGTTTCTTTCACCAAATTTTCCTTTTATGTAAGCATTTTGATTAATATTAATAAGGTATGCACATATTTATATATATAGTTTTCTGTGGAAAGATTGCTAGTTACTTAACTAAAATGACCTGTAGCTTATTTTCAATCATGTTTTTAGAATTACTCTTCCTCTGTTTATGGCTATTAATTTGATGGGGCTTACTTCTATAATACCACATTACACATAAAATTGCTGTTTCTTTCAATTTTCTTCCCAACTATATTTAATCCCCCACCTTCTGGTTCATAGAATGTCATTAATGGCATTTATTATGCTGTGTCAGGAGGCATAAGATGCGTGAAGAATGTAACCATTCATTCTGCTGCCATATTATCTATAAATGCTGGTGAAAACTGGCTGGGCATTGGAGCGGCTGACAATTCCATGTCTCTGTTCCAACGACCTCAGGAGCGACTCGGTGGGCTCTCTGGCACTGGCTCAAAAATGTCTGGGTGGCAGCTTTACAGAACACCACCAAAGACAGTTGCTATGGTATGTATATTTTTAATTTTTATTCATCTGACTATATTACTTGCTTTTTGCCGTTATCACCAATGATACATAGGTATATTTCCTTTTCCATTTCTGCTATACTTTCTTATATATTTTGCCATTTGTTCGTGTCAATTTGACTTCAAATTAGAGTCATCTGAATGCCATTTTCTTGACCAATTACCTTGCTTACCTTTACTGTTCTACATTTTTACTCTAAATGTCAAACATTTGCTATAAGGTTTTGAGTTCTAGCTTTTCACAATTTTAATATTGACTTTCGTCTGACTCATTGAAATTTAAAAGAGTTTTTAGTAGAATTAACGTGGAAGTGTTAGGGTTCAATTCTGAAGAGTCAATATTATATGTACAGAGTTTTTCAAATTCTTAGATGTTTAAAGGCGTAATCATTCCTTATATTCAGAATTAATTCTAAATTCAAATTTAAAAGATGACTTGTAACCTCAAGTTAATTTGTAACTTAATGGAGACTTTCAAGTAATATAACATTGTAATTAACTTACATTAAACAGTTCTAATTCAAAATAATTAATGTTGCTACCAAACGCCCTCTTAGCTACTCCGTTTCACTGGTTTGATTCGACCTGGGTTTTGGCATTCAGGTGAGATGTGTGGCCTCTGATCTCGAACGGAAAAGGATATGCAGCGGTGGTAGAAATGGAGTTCTGAGATTATGGGAGGCAACTATCAACATTTGAGTTTGTATTTTATGGCTCCAAATATTGTAAATTCAATTTGTTTGAAACAATAGAATATGAGCAATTCAAAGTTTAACCCCAAATATGAAGGGGTCGGTTTTGCAGCTTTAATCTTGATAGCGTTTTTTAATTTGAAATGATAATTATAAAAGATTTTACTGTCATGATTTTTGAGAGATCTAGCAAAAGTAACGAATAAGAGATAATAAGTTGGAGCATTTTTCATTTTGATTTTTCTAGTGGAAGAAGAAGATATGATCATTGAAATTAAATGCTACGTTCTTATATCCTTAGAAAAACGGTAATCAAAGGGTGATTAACTATTAATTAATTTCTTTTTCTATTGTTGTCTTCAAATGGCTGGTATGACTAAGAAAGGACAACTGACAGAAAATCCTAATCAACGTGTTGGGGTTTATGTTACCAAGAACCGAGCTAGTCTGAACAAAACTGCAATTCCAACTTCTGTGGAATTGGATGTTGAACTTTATACTATACTCCAATTTTTTACTCAAATTCCTTCTAATTATAGACTTAGATATTTTGGTAAAGATGGCGAGAAATTAAATCGTGATCAGATGGATTGAGCTGATTTTATCAAAAAATTTGAATCATATCCACATTCTTGACTAAATTAACTGAAGATCAATTGTTTGTTGCTACTGCTGTTATTCATAATATTTCGGGTTTTTGATTTTTATATATATTTCTTTTAAAATTAAATGAATGAATGTCTATATTCAGTCTCCAGATCAGTTTTTTGGGCTTAGTTTACAGATTTAACTCCGTTTTGAAAATATCACATAAAATAATGGGATAAAGAAGTGAATAGCAGATTTTGAAATACAGTGGGTTAGACAAGGCCATAGGCTGGTTAGGCCTGTTGGGCCCGCCAAGTTTGGCTCGTTGACTAGCTGGTCCGGCCCGGTCCTGAACCGTGACCGGTCAAACCGAAACTGTAACCGGTCGGTCGGCGGCTCAGTTAAGGTTCAACAAATTTTTGAATTGTGAATCGTCATGAACTATGAACCGTATTTGAATCGTCTGAAAAATCTAATTGAACTGCCGATTAACCGAAAATAATTTGAAATTTTGAAATTTTCAGGCCGAATTGTTGGTTAACCGCGGCCCACTGATTAACCGGCAGTTTAGTGGGTCAATTCTGGTTAACTTCCCCTTCAGCCCGTGACCCACCGGGCGAGGCCCATAACTGGCCCGGCGCGGTCTATGGCTACTACTACAATGGGTAGTAAATAACATATTATTTCAAAAATTCACTAAATAGCATATTTTAGAATTTATATTTTTTTAATCCCAAATTATCTTTTTCATTAAAAATAATTAAAAATTAAATTTTGAAAAAAAATAATTATGAAAATTTGAAAACATAAACCGTAAAAAGTAAATTCTTGTCGGAAATGTCTTTACCGCCGCCTCCTTTATTAAATGCTTCAGACTGGTGATCTAAGTGCACTGGTCGAAAACTCTTGGGCCGGTGTCTTCTAGCACCCTTAGAAGCACCGTAAGAACAATAAAAGCCAGCAAAAAAAGTAAACGAAAATCATAAATGCCACCACCTAAAAATCAGAAACCTTCACTTTTTGTCGAGTTCTCAACTCAAAAAATTAATTTTTTTTTTGTTGATTTCAATCGAAAAACTAGTTGCTGACGTGATTCCAACCCGTTTAGGTCAAGTTTTGGCAAGCACAGCAACATTCATTACTGGCGGCGGCTCAACATGAACGATGAAGAAGAAAAGAAGAAGAAGATGAACAATAACACAAAACTTCATCTTAGCCATTTCTTAGCCATTGAAGTTTCTTAATGCTTTTAGTTAGTTCCTTTTTGAGCTAAAATATAATAAACTTTAGTGCTTAAATGTAAAATGAAAGCATCAATATATTAATTATTATGAAAACAAACAATTGGTATATATATGTGACATTTATATAATCATCGGTATATAAATACTCACTAGTATATAAATATAAAATAAACGTGATATCTATATATACACACCAATATATAAATATAGAATAAAATTTTATATGCTAAGATATGTACAAATTAATTTATATATTATTAAGTATGTGAAAGTTTATATATATATAGGTTGTTTGGAAAATATAAAATTGAAGGAGTAATATATAATTTTCCTTCAAACCCATCTTCTTACTTTTCTTTTTCTCTCTCCTTCCCGTTGAAACATTGCCGCCATAAATCAATTAACACCAGCTGGAAACATGTCAGAAGCAAGTATATTGATAGAAACCAACTGCTAATCGTATAAATTTGGACAGAAAATGAACGAAAACCTTCTGATTAAATTTCTTAGCAGCGGTGATTCAGATACATGCGGCGATTCGAAGAAGAAGAAGAAGAAGGAAGAGGGGCGTCAGAAGAAGAAAAAGAAGGAGAAAGAGGAGGAAGAAGATGAAAATCGCAATTGTTGTTATTTTGTTATAATGAATTAATTAATTAAGGGTAATATATTTTTTTTTTTAAATCAAAGGTAAATTAGTAAATGAATATAAAATAGTGGTATTTATCATATTGCATCCTATTTACTACTCTTAAATTTTTTTTAAAAAAAAAATTGCTAACCATCAATATTTCTCTAAAATAATTAGAACTATTGACATTGTTAAACTCAAACAAACAAATTCGTGCAAACGTTCGCATAGTTACATTAGATGAAACCAAGCTGATATTGATTTAAGAGAGTTGGAGCACAATGTGTAGGAAGGAGATGATGATTATGAGCAAGTGGTGAATGAAAATTTATCAGCACCTGAAGGTGGAGCAGCTTCAGATCACTTTATGGAAGAAGAAGTTAGACATAATGTTCATGCAAGAGTAAGAGTTGAAGGCAATAATATAGGAGACTATTTTAGGGTTAATGCTCAGGATGATGAATCAGATTATGCACCATCAGATGAGCTAAGATCAGAATCTGAGGAGAATATGAGGTTTCCTTATTTCCATTCCAGGTAGGGCCACATTTTAAAAATGCAAATCAGTTTAAAGAGACATGCAGGTATCGCATAAAATTTGATAAGAATGATGGTGTTAGGGAACATGAAATTCTTAGGGGTGAAGTCAAACAAGCATTCCCACTAATCAAAATTATATTATTCTTAGGTGTATCATGCAATTACTATTAGTGTGCTTTATTGATAAATTTATTGCTCTGAAAATAAAAAGGAATTAAAAAAATACACAAGATATTTAAATTTAGGGCATCATCTTTTGATTCATTGGAGGCATCATAGCAACTTGAGGATTCTGTTTCATCATATTTCCCTGCCATCCTACAAACAAAAATTTACTAAAAATGTTATGTTATCTTATGTTTTTAATTAAATTCTTAAATTGTAATTAACATAATACCAATGGCAGGATCGAGGCCTCTTCTTTGAAGTTCTCTGTATTCTTGACAAAGAGCACAGCATTCGCAAAAGAAATGAGTGATCCAATCAGGTGCAGGCGTTTCTATCAGTCCGTATTTTGCTCTCAGCTTTGTCCTGTAGGTACATGACATTATGCAAGGCAAACCTATGAACCCTGCCACCAGTCCGTACAACACTCCACTTGTTCCACATGCTGCTCGTAGTTTAAATTTATTAGTACGTAAATTAATATTTCCATTAAAAATTAAATTAGGTATGATCTCTCGCTGCAAAAGATGCTAGCTTTCTGAATATTAATTATATTCACTTACATGTATGGCCATTGTCTATAATTTCTGCAACTTGGCCAAATGTAACGCATGGAAAGCAAGCTGTTATGATTGCTGCAATATTTTTTTTTTTTTTAAGAAAAGCCGTACATTAATTATCAGTACATACAACAAATTGGAAATCAAAAACAAGATCATACAAGGTGAAAAGATAATATATTACCGTTGTTGGGATCTTCCATGCAATCAAATAATCCAGTATTCCAACCCTGCTGGGTCATCATCGGAATTCCTTGAGGAGCTGCCGTTGGTTTATTATAAGGCAAGGATAACATATTATTTTGTGGAGGAAATGGCACTGCCTGCGGCTGCGGTGCTTGTTGGTAAGCATTTTGCGTAGCCAAGCCTTGCTGTGATGCCTGAGAAGGATAATATCCTGAAGTGGGCCAAGCCGGTGGCGGCCACTGTGGTGGGTATGCGGCGGGTTGGTAAACTGGGTTGGTTTGTGGACTTGGAGGTGGAAACTGTACGGGTTGGGGTGGATAAGCTGGCGGTTGATTCGGGTTTTGAGGAGGAGGGTATTGCGCCGGTCCAGCTGGAATAGTGGGAGGACTGGGAGGTGGGTAGGGTGGTGGATTATTATTTGGCCCAGCCGACATTTCCGTTTGAACAGGTAGTGGAGCAGGCTCATAGTCATTGCCCTGCAGGTTAGGTTGTGGTGTTGGTTGAGTGGAGTCATAGTAGTTGATTTCAATATGAGGTTGAATGGCAGAATTGGGTTGATAAGCTTGAGGTTGAACCGCATCTGAATCTTCTTGGGGACGTCCCATTTTATGTACTCTTAATGAATACGAGGAACAGAGAAATAAGGCAATGGGAAGGTTTAACTATTGGAGTTGAGGAAGTGCATGTTTTATAAACGGATTTTCCTAAGTCAAATACTTCCAATTTTTGCAACTTGCAACAAAGAAATTCAACTCCATAAATGTCAACTTACATTTCGACTGTAAATACTATGTTTAGTCGTAATACCAAATTAATATTTTAGGGAAATTTATTATTATGTCGTCGATATTTGTTCAATATTACTGCTTCCATTTTTATTTAATAGGTACTTTTGTTTCCTTTTTTTTTTCAATTTGCCCCCTAAAAAGTAGGTGAGAGAATGTATTTTTGTGAGAAATTTATGCACAAATTGTTAGCACATGAAGATGCAAATAGTATTTTACTGAGGATGTCAGTAGGTGCATTTGTGGCAGATGAGGTAAGTATACGCGTGTTTTATAAAAGAAAAGAGATGGGTAATAACCGTAGATATTTTATGTGCAAAACATGAAAAATGCGGCCAACTTATTAAGATATACGTTAAAAGTTACGTACTAATTAATAAAAAATGGTGCTAAAACAAATGATAAATGCACACAACAATTACGTCCATTATGATGCAAATGGTGAAAAATCATTAAAATGCAACTAGGATGCATGCATACGCAGGGTGATATTAGATATTTGCACCCACATTAAACAAATTGGTCACATTATTTCTAAAAATATGGTCATTCTTAAAATATACTCTTTTTTTATAAAGGGGAAATGAAATTTTCATTATCTCTCTAACTTTCACCGACTAAACATTGAAAAGAAATTGAATGAATGTAACATCCAAGAAAACAAAATCCATCATATTTTGTGTAATCCATCAGATTTTGTGTGGTTGGATTTTAAATTCATTCAATTTTTTGAAAGTTTAAGGAATGAAAGTTAGAGGGAGACTGAATTTTTTTTTTTCCACTTATCAAATTGTATTTTTCAAATATGGGCTATTTTGTGAACTGTTTATGGCCATTTGGTTGTATATCAATTATTCCGCATCCTTTTCATTATAATTGACCTAGAGGTACTTGTGTGCAATTATTATAATTATTATGGTTTTGCCTCAAAATATGCCATATTTTTTTAAAAGAGAAAAATGAAATTTTCTAATCTCACCAATTTTTATCACCTAAAATTTAATAGAAATTGAATGGATTTAACACACAACTACACAAAATCGAGCAAAGTAATCGATTTTGTCTACTTCCTTGTTAAATTCATTAACTTTAATTTGAATATTTAAGTGGTGAAAATTGGAGGGCTAATGAAAATTTCATTCCACTTTTAAAAAACAAGGCGTATTTTGAGAATCAGTTGGATTCTGTGAAGTGTGGCCAATATGTTCAGTATGGATGCAAAACATATAATTGCACTCTACATGTGCACCATCTGATTGCATAAGAACGTTTGTGCACTCTTTTTTTTCATAATTAACATAGTGTGGTAGTTGTATACATTTATTATTTGTTTTGCACTATTTTCTAACACTTGCAACGTAAGTCATAATATTTGGTTTAATATAAGTTGACTGCATCTCTTTATATTTTATACTTAAACTATGTGAGCCACCTATCTTCTATAAAATATGCACTTTGTTTCCTCAATTGCTTTTTGAACCATCCTAACATACACTAAAAACTTCATTTTTTCCAACTCAAATCACTAAATGACAAAGAGTATAATGGTCCTAAATCTACCCAAATAGCCAAAGTTCTTATTACTTTTACGTACTCAAAAGCCCTAAATTTCATATTATATAAGAATGGAGATAGTATTATTTATTCACTCAATTTTAACATAATTATTAAAACTCATTATGTTTCTGCACTATTGCAATGTATCATCATTTCATAGAATTTTTTAACACATAATATTAATTTTGTGCGAACTAATAAAATATGTTTAATTTTTTTTAGACTGAAGAGCCTTTTAAGTTTTAATTTAAAATACATAAAATACAACAACTAAATAATTATATTTATAAAATACATTGATGAAATATTAATATTATACAAAATAAAATAAAGGAACTAAATAATTTTTTTCCTCCATATAAATTTCATAAATATTATATTGTATAACAGTTTATAAAATCAAGTATTGTATTTTATAAAATTAATATTTTAACTTGTAAAGATTATATATTATTTAATGAAGTTTGGCATAAAAAATAATAAAGAGAATAAATGTTGATATTTACAATTATTTCACTCAAAAATAAAAAATTTGTAATAATGAATGATAATCAATGTTTGGGTTTGGTATATAAGTGGCACAATATAATATATTTGTAAAAGGAGTATATGAGAATTTTCCTCTCTAAAGTGGATCATGCTTTAGAACGTCTACATGTGCCGAGGACTTTTTTTTTTTTTTTTCAAATTAAATCAATAAATATTTATATTTAATTTCGAAATCAATTTTAGAAGAAGCTTGCAGTTTAACTCTATTTTATAAAAAAAATATAAAATAATTAAAATCGTTTTAATTATTTTATGTCATATTTTTAAAACAGAGTTAGATTTAAAATTATAAACTTGTAAAATTAATCTCATGACATAATACAAACATCCGCTGATTTGATTTAAAAGAAAAAGAAAAAAGAAAAATTCGTCCGCATAGTAGCCTTTGTACCTCGATGCCAACTGGCAACTGTTAACAGGCTAAGGGTTATGACTCAAAACTACAATTAAATAGAGATTTTTTTAAAAAAAAAACTACAATTAAATATTATTTCCCTATCTAAATTAATGCAGCAAATGTATGGAAAAGTATTTGTAAATTGAAAATCTGCTCCAGGAAATTCCAATTTCCATATGCCCCTATTCTACTCTGTCCAGGATTGAGATTGAATGACATAACTAGATTACTTGGTTGGTTTAGTAACTGAGTATCACCCAAATATTTTTTTTTTTGAAAAAAAATACGCTAAAACTGTCAAATTGAAAATATATAATTTGTTATTTTTATTTTTTAATAAGTTTTGAAATATGATATTTTGATTTAAATACGTGAGGAATATGGGGAATAAAAACAAAATGACTTGATTGACAAAGGAAGGAGGACCAATCATTCTAATGCTCGACTTTGAGAGAGGAGAGAGGGTTTTAGTTTACTTTGACCAAAAAACAAATATTAAAATTAGGAATCCCCAAAGGGTTTACTTTGACCACTGCTCATAGATTCTTATCTTACTAATGTTTCTGGTTTCCCATGTGCCCCGAAATTTCTTTGTGGGCCAGTAATTCAACAGATTCACGTATCTGAAAGAATTTATTGAAATATCTACTCTTATTTACAGGATATATTGTTAACTTATTCATTTAACTGTCTTGCCAACTCAGCATGCCAGCTGCCAAATATGTTGGAGGTTGAGTTACTTCCTGAAGACGGAGTGAATAGAGCTGATATTCCTCATTGTACTGTACATGTATACCATTTGTATTTATATTCCTACAGTCTGTTGTAAGCAGTTACATGTATTAACTTGGCTAAGTGTATAACTTATTGGGTCTATTTACGGAATGGACTATGGACTAGTCAGCTAGGTTATGACCCGATGTGTATCTCTGAGTTGCAATTGATGAACCCTTGGCCGGTCTAATCCTTCTTCCCGGAGAAAAAATGTCTGAAGACCGAGAAAAATATCTCCACATAGATTGTCACATCCAAGGTAGGATTTATGCAAGTCATTCATATTAACTGTCTTGCCAAATCAATCCTGAAGACAGAAAAATATAGTCTTGAAAAGCCGATCTTGAAGGAGTAGTGTTTAAAAATACAATACTGTCAGGTTTCACTTTAGATGAAACTTAATTGTCTGATCAACTTTTAAGCTTATTTCTGAATTGTATTGATCTTGCTAATTGATAAGTTATGAGTCATATATTTTAGCCTTATTTCTTGCTTAGTTCTTTTTTTCCAATTCAATATTTATGACTGAGACGTGAAACTAAGCTGAGGAAGAAAATCAAAGAAGAATGAAATAGTTTGTAGTATTACATTTGTTCCATGTTGTTTAGAGAAATTAGAGTTTGTTTCTGGAAAGCTTGTATCTTTATTCATACAGATTATTTTGTTTTATATTACAAGCAGAATAAATGTGATTGAATGTAAAATATTCTACAATAAAGGTATGATATGATTTTGATTTCTTCCCATTTTAGTTTGATACCGATTCTGTTTCCTTTCCTTTCTTTCACTCCCCCTCAAGTTGAGTCGTAGGATCTCCTATGCTCAACTTGCTCAAAACTCTGTTAAATGATTTACCTGGAACCACCTTGGTCAGTATATCAGCTAGCTGGTCTTCAGATCATGAAAGGAAGACATATACTTCCTTCTTCCAGTTTCTCTTTGATAAAGTGTCTATCCACTTCTACATGCTTTGTTCGGTCATGTTGAACTGGATTTTCTGAAATACTGATCGCTGCTTTATTATCACAGAACAACTTACAGGCAGTTTTAGGTGGAAAACCAATCTCTATAAGAAGTTTCCTTATCCACAAAACCTCTGCCAAACCTCGAGCAATACCTCGGAATTCTGCTTCTGCACTTGACAAAGACACCATTTCTGTTTCTTGCTTTTCCAGGTCACCACATTACCTCCTACCATAGTAAAATACCCAGATGTTGACCTTCTGTCAATAGGATTACCTGCCCAATCTGCATCTGTGAATGCTTCTACTTCTAAATGGTCATTCCTTTGAAACATTACTCCATGTCCTGGAGACCCCTTCAAATACGGAAAATTCTGATGATTGCATCCATGTGTTCTTCCTGTGGCTTATGCATGAACTGACTTACTACGTCAGATACCGGAGAATTCTGATGACTGCATCCATGTGTTCTTCTTGTGGCTTATGCATGAACTGACTTACTACCCCAACTGCATAGGCAATATCAGGTCTAGTGTGAGAAAGATAAATGAGCTTTCCGACCAACCTCTGATACTGGCCTTTGTCTACTAGTTCAGCTCCCTCAGTAATCTTTAATCAATGATTAGGAATCACCGGTGTATCAACTGGCTTGCTATCCAACATTCATGTTTCTGCTAAAAGGTCTAGTACATACTTTCTCTGAGAGATAAATATTCCATTTCCTGACCTCAGAACTTCAATTCCCAAGAAGTATTTCAGTCTTCCCAAGTCCTTCATTTCAAATTCTTTAAACAGTCTCTCTCTTAGCTCTTGTATTTCTTCATGATCATCTCCGGTAATTATCATATCATCCACATAGATAATAAGACAAGTTATCATTTCTCTTCTTTTCTTCAAAAATAGAGTGTGGTCTGAGTTACTCTGATAGTAACCATGCATTTTCATCACAGCTGTAAATCTTCCAAACCAGGCCCGGGGTGACTGCTTTAGACCATACAAGGCCTTCTTCAATCTACATCCTTCTCCAACTTAGAATCCTTCTGAAAAACCAAGTGGAGCTTTCATATAGACTTCCTCTTCTAAATCACCATGAAGAAATGCATTTTTCACATCAAACTGATGTAGAGGCCAATCACAATTTGCTACAACAGAAAACAATACTCGGATGGTATCTATCTTGGCCACTGGAGAAAAGGTTTTTGAATAATCCACACCATATGCCTGAGTATATCCTTTTGCTACCAGTCTGGCTTTGTACCTTTCAACCGTCCCATCTGCTCGATGTTTCACTGTGAACACCCATTTGCATCCTACAGGTCTTTTTCCCTCTGGTATTCTGCATTTCTTCCATGTACCATTCTTCTCTAATGCCTCCATTTCCAGCTCCATTGCTTTTCTCCATCTGTAATCATTCTAAGCTTCTTCCACATGTCTCGGAACTGCTACTGAGTATATGGATTTTTCAAAATCTTTTGCCATCTTGGTCATGCTCCCCTTGACTGAATTTGCTGCTGGATATCTTGACCTCCGAGGTTCGTATTTTGGCTCATATCTTTTCGGTGGAATCCCTCTGTTGCTTCTTGGTGAAAGGGTATATTTCTCCTCCATTGGTTCTTCAAGTACTGCAGGATTAGTAGTTTCACCAGATATATGTAAAGAAGTATCTGAAGAAACTTCTAGATGAGAATTACTGACCTCAGGTATATTACACGAGAAAGGATCTGGGTTAGCAGACTGAATTTGCTCGGATTGTCTTATGTTTTCTGAAGCAGAACCGGTGGTGTCACCTACTTCCTCTGTGGGACTTACTTCAGACAGGACTTGAATTGGACACAACCAGGTTAGTGGGTCAACTCTAGACTGTCCCCCATGACCACTAACTTGGTGATGGAAGTAATACTCAGTTTCGAGGAAGTTACAGTCTAAAGTTGTGAATATTCGTCTAGTCGAGGATCAAAACACCTATACCCCTTCTGATTTACCCCATAACCAACAAAGACACATTTTACTACACAAGGATCTAATTTAGTTCGGTTACTTTTTGGTATGTGAACATAAACTGTACAACCAAAGACACGAGGAGAAAGTGTAAGGGTATTGGGAACATTGACATATTTAGCTAGACAATCAATCGGGGTTTGAAGATTAAGGACCTTGGTAGGGAGACGATTAATAAGATACGTAGCAGTAGCTACTGCCTCAGGCTAATAATCTTTTGGAACTCTCGACTCAAGCATGATTGCACGAGTAATTTCAAGAAGAATCCTATTTTTCCTTTCCGCAACACCATTTTGTTGTGGTGAATACGGACAAGATGTCTGATGAATAAGGCCATTGCTATTAGCAAAGTTCTTAAACTGTTGATTGACATATTCCCCCTCCCCCCCCCCATTATCGGATCGAAGAATTCAAATTTGTGTCTGAAATTAGGTTTGGATCATTTTATAAAAGGACACAAATTTCTCAAAAACTTCCGACTTATGTTTGAGGAAATACACCCAAGTCATCCGGGGACAATCATCAATAAACAACAGGAAATAAGCATAACCATTTTTGCAATTAACAGGTGATGGACCCCAGACATCCGAATGTATAAGAGAAAAAGGATAACCAGTTCTTGTATTACTTAAGGGATAAGATTGTTTATGACTCTTAGCTAAAATACAAGTGTCACAAGAACACTGACTATGAGTAAAAAATTTAGGAAATAACAATTTAAGGTACCCTATAGATGGATGACCCAACCTTCTATGCCACAACCAAGCCTACCTTTCGGTCGTCTCGTGAGTCAGCATTGCGGCTCCGTGTTGGTTCACCTCATCAACATAATATAATCCATTCTTTTCAGTGCCACACCCAATGATCCTCTCCGTCTGAATATCCTGAACAATACAAAAACCAGGAGACATCAGAACTGTACAATTTAGTTCTTTAGTTATATGACTAATTGATAGCAATTTGTGAAATAACTCAGGGACATAGAGGCAATTTTGCAATTTTAGAGAGAGAAGAATATTAATACTTCCTGTTCCTTTTACTAGAACAATATTTCCATTAGTTGCTTGAATTTGTAATTTGTCCGTTTGTTGACGCCCAATTTTTCTCCCCAAAATTTTTAGAAAAAAGAATGCCCAAATGCTTTAAATTCGACGAATCCCCGAATTTCCGAATCAATTTTCGTTTGTTCTCTTTCCCTCTTAAATTTTTCGGCCTCCAAAAAAAAAACATATATAGTAAATAAATATATTTTTGTTTTCCTTATATATATATTTTAGATTAATCAAATGAATATTTTTATTGATTTTAATTTTTAATTGAAATCTTATTTTTGTATATATTTTGATTTTATAAAAAAATTGGAAAAATTAATAAGGTAGGTTAAGTTTTAATTTGACATTCTTATTTAATCTTATTATTGTTATTATTATTATTATTATTATTATTATTATTATTATTATTATTATTATTATTATTATTATTATTATTATTATTATTATTATTATTATTAGTATTGCTTTTATTATTATTATTATTATTTAGAAAAAAAAAAGAACAAAAGAGGGATTTAGGTTTGAATCGAACCAGAGCGGTTCGATTCAAACCAACAGATAAACAAAAATGAAGTAAACAAAAAAAGAAAGAAACGAAGAAATTAGAGAGAAGGCAGAAAGAATAAGACAC
>CANUEY010093341.1:0-19788 GCA_948099555.1 Croton setiger
TTTAAGCGAGAGATACAGCCTGAATTACGAGTGTTCGGGGCAAGAGGACATTTCAAAAGTTCATGGCAGAGGACATGTCTCTGATCCTTATATTGTTAAGGGTAGATTGAGATTGAAAAAAATTCGAGATATCTATATTGGTTATTTGCGGGTGTAATTTTCATCCTATTATTGACATCAATATATACTCACTGCGCAACGCGCGGGTATAATACTAGTTATAATAAAAAAAAAGATAAATTTAAATTTTATTCTATTAGTAACAATTATTTCTAATTATATAACTAATTTATTTATTTATTCCACTAAAATTGGACTAAATAAAATAACATTAATTTTTTATAATATTATATTAAAAAAATTAAGTTAATTCATATTCATAATTCTATTCTCTTAAAAATACTATTTTTAGTTATATAATTTATTTATTTATTTTTCAAAAATTAGATTATGATATAAAAAATAATATAAATTCAAATAATGCTATGTTCAATATTATTTTAATTTATATTCATATTTCTATTTTTTAAAAAGGAATGTTATATAATTAAATTCACATTCTATTCGTGTAAGTAATACTATATTTATAATATAATTTTTTTAATAAATACCTTTAATTCATATTCTATTAAGAAAAATAATATTTTAATTTCTATTTGTAAATTTTCATTAAATTCAATTCCTAATATGGTTATAAATATATAGATAGAAGGGAAAATGGTAGTATATAACACTTTTTTAATTTTTTTTATTAATTAGCATAAACTTTGAGAAATATAATAAATAATATATTTATTTTTATTATTTCACCCCTCATTTATTTTTTTATTTTATAATAATGAAATATTAATAATGTCATGGCTGGTCAAAATTTTAGCGAGCGGCTAGCAGTGGTCCGGCAATTGACAATGGTGGTCTGGTGATTAACTGGGTGGAGATGTTGAGAGGAGGTCTAGTAATATATGAGATATATATAATTTTATGTATGTATAAGATATAAATTAGTTTATGGCATAGTAAACAAAAAAAAAAGTTTAATTTGTTTATTCTAAGTGTCATAGGTTCAAATCCTACCTGTAATAAAATTTTATTTTTATCGATATATGAGTCATACATATGAGCATATGAGCTGGTGTATTAGTCATATATCTAATCCGGAAGTGACGAAAGGCAGTGAATTGGCAACGGTGGTGATCCAGTAGTGGTTTGGTGATCAAAGACAGTGATCGGTAGGTGCTCCAGTGAACTCCAGATTGACTAAATAAATTAATATTTTTTAAATGGAGCATTTTTAAAATTTAATTTTTTTTTAAAATATGTTATTTATTAAAAATTTTGTATTATTAATTGCGTATGTGTTGTTTGCTTTTAAGATCCTAGAAAATTAGAGTAATATGTTATCCTGTTAAAATAACACTCTATTTTTCATCAATTATTTAGTTAATTATCTAATTAATCTTATCATTTATTTTTTTAGAATGAATGTTTTTTTTTTCCTATCTTAACTTCATATTTCATTATCAAAATTATTTCATATTTTTTTAACACAGGAGTTATTAAAAATATAATTTGGAGATTATGAATGAAAAAACTACAAATATTTCTATAATAAATGATAACTTATAGATTAGTAAGGTACATTAGGCAATTAGTCGGATAATCGATGAAAAACAATGTTATTTTTACTGAATTACGAATTAATTTAACAAAATAAAAATATATGAATAAAATGTTCTATTTTTTAAACTAAATGAACAAAAATAACATATTTCAACAAAATTGGAGATAATTTATAATTTTCTCAAAATAAACTATTGGATAATTATTAGATTCGGTGCAGTTGAGACTATGGTAAGTAGTTGTGGTATCAATGTCAAGCGATAACTTAATCAATAAGTATACTAAAATTCATCTCATCTCAATATGTATATTAAAACTAAAAGGACAAATTGTAATTTTGTCTATACATTTTCATTTATTCTATATTTCATTTGTTCTATATTTTTGTCTATATATTTTTTAAATATTTTTTCCCAAATTTTAAAAAATTGTACTATTTTTTTATTTATCGTCGAAAACAGTAACGGAATTAACAAATTATGTCTAATCTGAATCATTTACTTGCTCTTATTACAGATATGACATTAGTTTTGATTGAAACAACACTAATATACTGAAAAAATTAAAAAATCAATCAATTGAACGATATTTTAATTTTTTTAATAAATATGTTGTTTCAATTAAAATTAATATTATATTTATAATATAAAAAATTAAAATGATTCAAATGAAAAATAACTTATTAATTTATATTATTATATGTGATAGAAAAAAGTAAAAATTTTTCAACCAATATGGTTGTTGCGTTTGTGGCGTTACTCATCTAAAGAGCAAGCGGTGTATGTAGCAAGCTAGCTTGTATTTTTACTAACTTTGACTTAGGAATTTAGTATGGATTACCAATTACTAATTCTCATCTATCGATTATCGAAATTAGATTTTTTTTTATTAGATTTGATATTGTTTATATTTTCAACAATGTTCTCTTTTCAGTGAAGTTATTTTTTTTTTTGAATATTATTATTTCTCTTTTTATTATTGTTTTTTTCTTTTCATTTTACGTAAAAAAAAAATTTGTTCGTTAAAAAAAATTTTAAGAAGAGATACAAAATTGATTTAGTAGATGATTTTGATTTTAAATATCACCGTGTCCAAATACTCAAATATTGAGTAGCTCAAAATTGCCACAAGATTGATTTAAAAACTTGTTGCATATTTAAGTTTAATATTTAATTTTACTTTGTAAAAATGTAATTTTTATTTATAAAATAATATATGAATTGTATTTCAATTTTTCATTATTCTTTTTAATTAATGTTATTTTTATTTCTTTTAAAAAATTGGCTATCGAATTTATTTTATAGGACAATAAAATTACCAATTGCATATTTTCAATTAGTCACCAAATTACCGATATGTTAATAACTCAATTATCAACCTCATTTAAATTTTGCAAAAACAGAAACAAGTTAAACTAACATTTCATTCCCACTAGTTTTTATTTTCTTGCACGAATTTGCTTGTTATATAAATTTTTATGTTTATAATTATAAAAAATTAATTATTTATAAAAATAAAAACATAAATTAAAATTTATATCAATTCAATTATTTTATTATTTTTATTTTAGATTATAAATTCTATCGTGTTTAACTACTATTAAAAAATTTATATATTTTTTTATTAGGAAAAAAAGAAATGTTTAAACTCTCGAATTAATATTTATACAATACATAATGAAAAGTGATTTAAAAACTTACAAAATACTATGATATACGTTCAATGCTAAGATTTTAAAATTGTTTCATAAAATCAATATTATTTTATTAAAATTTATTGAACTTATTATTCTAATATTCTTTTTAATAATAATAATAATAATAATAATAATAATAATAATAATAATAATAATAATAATAATAATAATAATAATAATTTTAATTTTAATAATAATAATAATAATAATAATAATAATAATAATAATAATAATAATAATAATAATAATAATAATAATAATAATGATAATAATAATAATTTTAACAAAATAATAATAATAATAATAAAATCATACCTTTTAAAAATATTCAATATATAGGATAGTTAAACTGATAGTTGAATTATTGGAAAAATAATATCTTGGAATAGTTAGTATTTTCTAATATTATTATAATAATTCAGGCAAATTTTTTCTTAATTTCAAATAATATTTTTCAACTTTTGTCATAAAAGTTTGCGAAAACCGTTTTAAACCTCTTATTTTTTGAGTTACAACTTATTATGTTTTAAAAAAATAAATAAATTCTAATGATGATATTTTCGGACTAATGCAAAATCAATATTTACTAAACAAATACATTTTCTTTATTAGCTAGTAATAAATTATAATGAGGGCATTTTTTATGCAAATAAAAATATTTATTTGGTGTTAGTTATATTTGCTCTAAAAATATAATGACCATAAATTTTATGATTAATTTCTTATCATATTTATTTAATATATATTATAAATAAATTTAAAAATGAATTCTAATATTTTTTTATTAAATTAATTGATATATATATGTTTAATGATTTTATTAATATTTTTAATTTGTATTTAAAAATTAAAATTAAATTATTTAATTACAATTTTGATTCGTTATAAAATTAAGTATTTTCTTAATTTTAGTTAATAATATTGCAAACCGGTTAAAAATGAGTTGTAAATTTTTGTTTTACTTGGTAGAAATAAATCTTATGGTAAATAATTAGTCTTATATTATTTTATTAAACAATACCAATTCATAGAATAATAGTATCAACCAATCAAAATTAATTTTGAAAAATTAGTATGGGCTAGGAGTAAAACTATTTAAAGTCTATTTAATAAAATGTTCAAATTCTGAATTCATGGTTTTGGGTAAAGACATATTATTTTATTTTGTTATGAAAAGGATTGCTAGCCATGAAATTAGATTAATGTTTCTTTGGTTATGTTGTCTGCTTCTGTCATTCCTGAAATTGATGTCTGCTTTTGTTCATCAAAGTTGTCTAAAGAACAAAACCAAAAACAAATTTCAGATAGATTTAATCCAATCTATTCTTTATTACTTTCAAAAATGTTAGTAACTTTTATGCCTTGAAAATCCGGAGTTACTATAACAATTTCTTGTGTTTTGAATTAAATTTTGGTTTGTAATTAAACCATTGATTATTACCAAATACTAATTATCGATAATCATCCAATAATACAAGCTTAAATATCATTTTTTTTTATTGTTAAATTGATTGTAAGTTTTAAGTATGAGTCTTAAACATTAAATTTAAGTTATTTTGAAAAACTTTATTGTCTTCTAATTGAATATTCAAACTTATTTGTTGAGTGAATTGGAGAAGCAGTTTAGTTAGAATTTAAAACATCGCTAAATGTTTTTTAATCACTAAATTTTGTTAGCCAACTAATTCATCTCTCTTAGTGTTCAAAAGATCGACAATTGTAGAATATAATATTATATTTAAATTATAATTAAACGCTAATTACTCATGCTTTTGTCTTTATTTTATTTTGATATGTACTTATATACAAGATCCGTCACAGTACTGTAGTTTTCGAAAAAGTGTCTGTATATAAAAATGAAAAATGAATGAATGTACCCGGTCCAATTCGAACCGTGTATCATTCCCATTATTAAAATACTCAGTCCAACAATATGAATAGCTAAAGTTTCTTGTTTTCTTTAAAAAATTGAAAATTCCTTTATCTCAAACATATTAAATGGCTGAATGCTAATTATTACTATAAAAAATTATTAATTTTGGATAGTTTAAAGATTAAGTTTTTTTTTTTAAATTTTTTATTTTATTAAAATTAATTAGACTTTAAAAATATGAAATAACTCAATAATCCACTATCACCTTCATAAATAATAAAAAAAAGTAAATTTATTATTTATTATGAATCTAAACACAAGGTTCTTAATTAAATCTGAATGTGACATGTTTTTGTGAAAATGGTGTGAGCAATGAGTATGTAATTCTAAAGGAAAGAAGAAAATTACATATTTTCATCTACAAAGAGAATACAAAAACAAAAAAGAAAACTGTGTATATAACGGCTGTGTGCAAATGCCAAACCAGTAATTAGTAGAGGCTTAAGCACAACCTTTAAACAAGAAAACGACAACATCAATAGAAATCTTCTTCCCATGTTGAACAAGCACGCGCCGTCGCTTGCCGGAGAAGGCTAGCAATACGAGGACAGTTATCCATGCTAAAACGGTGGCGCGGGCGGCGACAACAAGCAATGTTGACGTCAATAATATAGCAATAAGCAAGAGAGGGGATGCATAGAAAGCTGCCAACACCCAGAAAAGCAAAAACAATAACAAGAATTTGGTCGAAGGTCCAGACAGGTTCATGTGATTTGATTTGAGGAAGAAGAAAAGGAAGGTATGAAGGAAGGAAGAGGAATAGTTTTGAATGATTAGTGGTAATGGGAAGATATTAGTTTGGAGTGGAAAGCATGTGGGTGCACATGGATACTTATTTGTTGGTTGATACTTCAATTAATTCTTTGTGTCTGTAAAGTCGGTTGGTTAATTGCCTGTAATTAAGGGTTAATTGGATTAAGACATTTCGCTATATGTGATTTTAATTTAGATATCATAAATGACATTGTGGTCTATATGATATAGAAGAAATGGCTAAAAAATTAAGTAATTTTTTATAACAGAACAAAAGGAGTATATTAAAATTTGAAACTATTGTATTAGGAAACGTGAATCATATCATGTTTTAATTCATATAATTTAATGTTCGAATCCAAAAATGAAATCTATTTTGGAAATTCCGTATGATACATCAATTGGATGGCATTTACATTTGAATAGTTGAAGCACCACATACTCTATTCTTTGCCTTCATTGCCTGATGAAATCAAAATTTAAAACAAATAAATAATTAAACCATATAATACCAAAATTTTAACTTAATCATTAAAATTAATTACTTGGTTCTCCCAATTTGTGCGCGCAGTCATAAGTAAAAGCAATGCAGCCTGTAAAGCACTTGCACCAGTAATTCCCATCCAAAGTCCCTGTTCATTCACAAGTTAATCGAAAACCTTATTCTCTCAAAAAAGTAATATGTTTCCATTTGGACATTACCTTTCCTCCAAAATGAAGTACAAAAGTGAAAACGAAAGCTAAAGGAAGGCCAACAAAATAGTAAGAACCAAGTGTTATCAATGCACCAATTTTTTGCCACCCACAACCTCTTGCACTGCCTGTTACATTCAAATCATATTATATGCTTGCCAAAAAACAAAAATACTTCAATAAGATTCTATCACTGAACCTGAGAGTACGCCTTGGATTCCTGCCATGAAGTTGAAAATTGCAAGAACTGGCATTATTGATGCCAAATATTTGACTACTTCTTTTTCAGTTGTGTACAAATAGCCCCAAAAATGTCTCGCACCAACTTCAATTGAACTTGCCAATGCACCTTCTACGATGGCTAAGAAGAGTACAACATATACCGCGAGACGTGCAGCTTGTGGTTTACCTGCACCTAATTCATTTGAAACTCTCGTGCTTTAATGGAGCAAAAGAGCAAAACATGGTCATACTTAAAATTAATATATATTGTCATGTTAAATTGTAAAAAAAACTTTCTATTTCTGCTTACCTAACTGCACTGCCAAAACCAAATGGTATTCTGAAGACCACTGCGATTGTATTAAGGCTGTCCA
Organism: Croton setiger; assembly: GCA_948099555.1. Classification (NCBI taxonomy): domain Eukaryota; kingdom Viridiplantae; phylum Streptophyta; class Magnoliopsida; order Malpighiales; family Euphorbiaceae; genus Croton; species Croton setiger. The sequence continues at coordinate 7,292 of CANUEY010093341.1, forward strand.
AAATTGTTCAAATTAAGGTTATTGATGCAATAAGTAAATGTAGACATTACATTAATTAGGATTGAATAGTAGTTTTGAAGTCGTCGCGAACCAACCTGATTGTCATCATTGAAGTCTCCAGCTTTGGATTATGAAGAAGGCCTGACAGGAGAACCAAAAACTCATATGACCAGTATTCCAAGCTGGATTGATATTACAAAACAAATTAAACCAGGTTAAGTTATTATAAACGTAATTATCGACGCGATTATGATTATAATTAGATGGAAGAGGAAGCAAATTAATAACTCACCAATACATAAGAGATGAAGGCACACCTAATTTAAGAAATGTGAAGAGATTTTTCATACCCTCCTTGGAGAAACCTTTCCATGTTTTTTGACAAGAACTAGAGAATTTTATATAACAAGCCAAGATTAAAACATTAATCCAATAAGAAATTGTATTGGACAAGGCTGCACCTTTATTCCCTAATTGGAATCTAAAAATTAGTGTCCAACACATAATAATATGAATTATACTTGTAATTCCTGTACTTATCATCAAAGGAAATGTAATATTTTGTGTTTGTAAGAATCTAACTAAACATTGAAGGAGACCATAAGGGAATACACTAGGAATCAACCATCTTGCATATTTTCCTGCTTCACTTGAGATTTGAGGGTCTTGCTTAAGCATTGTTAAAATGGGTCCTGTGAAAGCCCATAAAAATGATATGGGTATGCTCATAATCATAAAGATTAACATTCCTCTTTGCATATGTACACCAAGCATATGATACTGCTCTGCTCCATAAGCTTGTCCACAAAATGTCTCCAATGCACCTCCCATTCCTAACTGTTTTACATGTCGTATTTGGTAATCTGTAATGAAAATGTAATGTAAAATAATAAAATGCAGGAGAAAAAAATGTGTATACATACCATCAAACTAAAACCAGTAACTCCAGCAAAAGCGGCTGCCATCGAAGCGCTAGCAAGAGGGAGTTGTCCAAGATGGCCAACGAACATAACTGAAATCATTTGAATACTAAACTGCAAGAAACTAACAATGACTAATGGCCCTGCTAGTCGCATTTGATTCATTATCTCTGTGATTAGTTCAGCTTTGCCGCATCTCTTTCGGGTTAAGCTGATAGCAGTACTGGGAGGATCAAGAATATCTAATTTGGTATCCATTAATTTGGGAGGATTGAGAGGAAAACAACTTTTTGAAACAAAAGTTATGATTTGCTAATATAAGAATTGAATGTAGCGTATAGGAATCAATTGGGTTTCTTAGTGGGTTGATTTTAGATTGATGATCATGATTAACATGTGATGTCAGTTACAAAGGGAAGGCCGTTTTAGAGGAAAGTCCAATTTTTTTCCTTTGATTAAGAAACCTGCACGTAAAGCATTTAACTATATATGAACAGCTTATTAATAATTTTATATCAGTAATTTTATAAGACTATGATGTAATTCCACTTAGGCGCAAGAGGGTAGCGTAGCGGTAAGGCGCCTCTTTCCTAGTACTGAGGTTCCGAATCCGAAACTTATCTCAATCCACTTCCCCAAATCCCAAAAAATGTAATTTTCGCTTTCTGATTTCATAAATGTCCTGGTTGGCAGAAATTACACTCAAGATATAAAAATTGGTAACAAAAAAGGGGCAGGAATAAAAAATACAGCACTTTCGTGACAATAAATAAATAAAATGGAAGCATTTTGATATGCTTTATTGTTTGTTGTTTCCAGAATGATGTCATGAGCATTTCAGCAGGAAATTCATTTCATTTCATTAACTATTGCTAACTTTGCCTTTAGGTCTGTTACACTAGAAAACAGATTATTCTCCACTTGGGAACTTAGAAAGTATATTGTATCAAAACGCCACCGCATATTAGGAAAAAAGCCTTTTTCTCAGGTTTAGTACTGAATTTTATGAAGTGCTCAGATTCAATGAATGGGGTCACTGTGCTGTCAATGTCATATCTGTTGGAAGAATAAATCCATATACTCTATCCCTGGCCTTGTTTGCCTGACCAAATTATTATCACAAAACAAGCAAATCAGGAAAAGAGCTGATAAATTGCAGTTAGGAGAAGCATGATAAGTTTAAAAAAGTAGGATTTTTAAGTACTTCCTGCTCCCAATTGGTGTGCATTGTAATGGCTAATAGTAATACTGCTTGTAAGAAACTTCCACATGTAATTCCCATCCAAAGTCCCTACAACAATTTACAAACCAGATAAATCTGCAATCGAATATGGAAGAACTTCTGTTATTACAAGAAATGATCTGGTTCAAATGTTTATACCTTTGCTCCAAAATGGAAGATAAATGTCAAAACTATAGCACACGGAAGGCCTACTAGGTAATATGCTCCAAAATTTACATATGCACCTATCTTTTGCCAGCCACAACCTCTAGCAATACCTGTATACATACATTCCAGTTTAAACTAAAAATAATGAATTCTGAAATGAAAATGCAAAGTATCACTGGTTAGGCTTCAGAGTTGGACCTGAGGTTACGGCCTGCATCCCGTCCATGAAATTGGATGTCGCGAGCACTGGCATTGCAGATGCTAAATATCTAGCTACTTCAGCTTCGTTTGTGAACAAATACCCCCATACATTTCTCACTGCAAGTAAAATTCCGCTCTGTGCCAATCCCTCTATTACTGCCAACAATATTACTACTTTTACTGCTAAATGTGCAGCTTCAGGTCTCCCAGCGCCTAGTTCGTTCGAAACTCTTGTGCTTTGAGTACCAAACAAAATGGAAATAATCAATTATAGTTTATGTTGCTGATCAAGAAATATTAATACATATAAATGTGTGTTTACCTGACAGCACTGCCAAAGCTATATGAGATTCTGAATAGTAAAGAACTTGTCGTCAGGCTGCAGAATTGCGACTGAATCAGAAAATTCGAAATGGATTTATGAATACATATGAAAATCCTGAGTATGTCGATTTCAAACCGACCTTATAGATGTAAATGACAGTTGTAGCTGTGGGTTCGGAAGCAGACCTGACATGAAAACTAAAAACTCATATGACCACATTTCCAAGCTGTTGCATTTTCCAGAAACATACAAGTCAAATTACAGTGAAGTAAAACAACATAAAACAAAACAAACAGACAGATAATTTGCGACGAAAGTAGAACTCACCAAACCATTAAAGCTGAAGGTATTCCTAATTTGAGAAAACTAAGCAAATCTTGAGCTCCCTTTCTACAAAAACCTGTCCAAGTCTTCTGACAGGAAGGAGAAAACTTGATATACATTGCAAGAATAAACACATTGATCCAATAAGAAACCGCGACGGATAAAGCGGCCCCCTTATTACCAAATTGGAATTTAAAAATGAAAGTCCAGGACAAAAGTAGATGAACTAAACTTGTAAACCCAGTACTTGACAGTAATGGGAAAATAAGGTTCTGGGTTTGCAAGAATCTGAGTTGACATTGAAGAAGACCATATGGAATAATAGCAGGAATTAAACAGCGAGCATAAATTCCTGCATGGATTGAAATTTGTGGGTCTTGTTTAAGAATTTTGAAAATGTGCTCTGTATTCCCCAAAATCAAAGATATAGGAATGCTTATAAGTGAAATAACAAGCATTGCTCTTTGCATATGTATGCCAAGCATATGATATTGCTTTGCTCCGTAGGCTTGTCCACACAGTGTCTCTAGTGCACTTCCCATTCCAAGCTAAAATTTAAAAAATTAATATAGTCATTCCAATTAGATTTCAAATGTCTGTTGTTAATCATAATATCAGATTCTGACAGCTAACAGTTTGCAATAATTGATGAACTACCAAAAAGGGATGGGTTATTTTGTTTTAATTGGCCAAGCTGTTATAGATATAGTAGCTGAGCTTAATTAATAAGGTCGTACTCCATACTTGTATTATTATAGTATAATAATAACACAATTACACGTGACATATAAATATAGCCGTTAATTATTATAAAAATAAAATAAATCCTAAGGGGAAAATTCGATTTGAGGAAGCATGTACATATATGTATAATAATGGTTGATGATATGATACGTGCTTGAAAAAGAAATTGAAGGGTTGCTACGTGCTTCTATCGTTACAACTACCGTTACAATTACGTGTTGTCGTTTTAGAAATGATGTGTTGTTGGCCTTTGTTTTCTACTTTCAATTAATCGACATAATTAGTTGTACTAATTTTAATTAAGTGATACTAATACTAACAGTAATGCAGAGATAATGACAGAGAGAAACATTATACCATAAAAGCAAAAGCAATAACTCCGGCGAATGAAGTAGCCATTGAAGCAGTTGAAAGAGAAAGCTCTCCAAGACGACCCACAAACATTATTGATATCATCTGCAGACTGTATTGCAAGAAACTTACGATCACAAGAGGTCCAGCTAACCTCATTTGCTTCTTCACTTCTGCTCCTTTATTCCCATTTTCTGAGTTTGGAGGAAGAAGAAGGGCTTCCATGCTACTTTTCAAATCATTTTCGCCCATCTTCTGTTCACTTGTTTTCAAATGGTATTCAGTCTAGGAGCAAGTCACGCTATATATAAGAATAAGTGTGATTCACAATTTATTAATTAATACATTGAGAATTACAATTTGGTCCTTTTTTAATAATATGTATTCTGGACAAGTCTACTATTTTTTTGTTTAAAGCAGAATGCAGCTTGGAATGAATAATTCCGTTCCAGATCCATATTGTTTCCAAAAATTTTGAATTTGAATTACATAAATTGAATAACCATTCAAATTCAAATAAATTAAGTGGAATTTGTAAATGAATTCCATATAACCAAACTTTACTCTTTTTTTTTTTTTTTATCAAACTATCCTTTGAATTTCTTCACTACAAATCATTCTCCCAATTTCTTTCTAAAACTCAAAAAATTGCTATTGTTTATTGTCGTTGTTGCAGCAACTGCTATTGTTATTGCTTCTGCTGTGTTGCTTTGTTGTTGTTGCTATATTGTTCTTACTGCTACTTGTGTTACTACTACTGCTACTGTTACGACTGCTATTGTTACTACTACAATTACTACTACTGTAACTGTTATTGCTACTACTACAATGCTACTATTGCTATTACTGCTACTACTGTTGTTGTTGTTGCTGTCGTTGCGACTCTTGCTGCTATTAATGATATTATTGTTGCTGTTGCGACTGCTACTACTGCCACAACATCAACTACTATTATTGTTATTGCAACTACTATTGTTGCTATTGGTGCTACAGCTGGTACTACTGTTGCTGCTGTTAGGGCTGAGCAAAGTTCGGTGATCATCGAATTACCGATCTAAAACACAAACGGTTACAAAATTTTGGTAACGGTGATTAGCCTATCGGTAATTGGTAATTTTTTTGGTAATTGATAACGGTACTACTTAGTGAATCTAAAATTTTCGGTAAAACCAATTATCGAACTACTGATTAAATTACCGAATTCTATTCCTAAAAACTATGTCATTTTGGGTGACTATAAATATAAAAATAAATGCCCTAATTTAAACCTAACTTTATTTCATCTCTTCCTCACCTAGCCAGGTGCACCACTAAGCCTCTTTGACTCTCTCTTCTCTTTGAATTGATCAAGCTCTCTTTTCCTCTCATCTCATGAATCCGATGATGTACGTCGTTCACGGGGAAAAACTGTCTCTTAGTTTTGGCTCTGCCCCGTACTACATTCACTAGATAGATTTGGAGCTTTCTTTTGAGTTGCATCCAGTTCTTTAGGTTCTCTGGTAGTCGTGAAAATCAAGCTATTCGCGATCCAATATCTCAAGGTCTGTAAATTGAGTTATATTTCCTTTTAATTTCTTTGAAAGTTTCATGTATCTGATTTTTGCTTCTCATTTTATGTGCTGATAGTGTTTGCTTGTGAGGAAAGGTGGGAGACTTTATGTTTACAAGAATTTCAGCTCTAGTAGGTACGAAAAACAGCTCTTGTCGAGAAGACTGAATCATCTCTTCATCGTCTCTACTCTTCTTCATCATGTAAGAAACTAAATAATCTAAATCTTATTTCTTTTATTTTGTTTTTCATTTTGGTAAGATTTTATCTATGAAATGAGATCATTGTAATTATAGTTTGATGTGTTGAGAATTAAGTTTTGCTTTTTAAATAAGAAATGACTCAAAACTAAAATAAATTTGTTAGTTGATTTCATTTGTGTACTAAAAGCAATCTTAGTTTGGGATTACTAAGAAGGGATAATAATTTACAGGTCCTTAATGTTTTGCGTAATATGCTCCGGGTCTTTCGATTTTGGAAATTATACAAATAGGTTCATAAGGTTTTGAAAATTGTACAAATATGTTTTTCGTCCAGAAACACCACTATTGAATTGAAAAAGTCAAATGATTTGAATTAAATTTTATAAAAATGACAAAGCTACCCTCTTTATACAATTCAGCTGAAATTCATTCCAAATAAATCTCAAATCCAAATGCATCTCAAATTATCACATTTCCATTTCCTATCCTTCCACCTTCTTCTTCCTTTCTTCTCTCCATCTCTAAAATCCCGATTTCCTTCTTTATTTTTCTTTTGTAAAACTCCTTTTTCTTTTTCCTTCCTTCCTTTTTCTTTTGTAAAACGCTTCAGCAACGTCTTCAAGCCTTGATTGAAGGAGCCACAGAGAATCAAAACAAGAGAGAAAGAGAAGGATTTAAAATCATAATCCATGAAAATCATCGAACGTCTTTTCTTCTTCTTCATTGATGTCAATGGAGTGAATGAGTTTGTGGAACGATTTGGAGTTTTGGGTGTTGTTTGAATTCTGCAGGTTGTGGTTTGAAGATGATAGATTTGGAAAATGAAATTTGCTGAACTAGTAAAGTTAAAAGACGTCAGAATTAATGATGATTGTTCTTGTAAAAATAGGCTATTCATGGTAGCTTTGGTGATTTAAATCATTCATTAAACAAATTAACGCCAAGAAACTGAAAATTTAGCACATATAGGCTTTTAATTCTACAAATCACTATCTACAAGTCAAGAACAATAAATTAATTTTTTTATAAAGAAAAGGAAAAATGATATTTTGATTAGTTGTAGTGAGCATAAGAAGAAAGTACAACAATTTGTGCTTTGATTTTAGCTTCTTCATTTTGTTGAACATATATTTGTTGTTGTAATTGAGAAATTATTCTAACACACCCATAAACTGGATCTTCAATTCTGCATTGTGCTTCGTAATTGGAATTTCAGAGATGGAGAGAAGAGAGGAAGAAGAAGATGAGAGGATAGGAAATGAAAATTGTGTTAATTTGATATGCATTTGGATTTGAGATTTATTTGGAGTGAATTTCAGCTAAATTGTATGAAGAAGGTAGTTTTGTCATTTTTAAAAAATTTAATCCAAATTGTTTGATTTTTTAAATTCGGTAACGGTGTTTCTGGATAAATAGACCTCTTTGTATAATTTTCAAAATCATATGGACCTATTTGTATAATTTACAAAATCAAAGGACCTCAGAGTATATTACGCAAAACTTTAAAGATCTGTAAATAATTATCCCTTACTGAGAATGATTATAATTAATCTCTGTTCAATTTTAGCTGCAGCAGAATAATTTCTGTAAATGGTTTCAAATAGTGTTATAAAGTTACTAAAAAATGTTAACCACCAGAGGTGCAATTCATATCATCAATTATTGTTTTACAAGCATCACCCATGGATAACATCATTATTTTTTCAAAAGGCAATAATTTATGCATAATTTATGATATGCTTTTGCCTCAATCAAAAGGCAATAATTTCTGCAAATGATTTTCCCTTCCAATTGCAATTCATATCATCAATTATTGTTTCACAACCATTACCAGTAGTTAACATTTTATTGTTTCACAACCATCAATCATTCCATGATGGAAGCATAATCTTTTTTTTCATAGCTATTTGTTAGAAAACCACAGAGATCACTGCAAACTAAAACATGCAGTGGAACAAAATTTTTTGATCTTTGATTTCCTCCCATGATTCATGTGATCTATTTAATTCGATGAAAGAGATAAAAAACTAACATTTTTTATGATTCGAAATCTTTCTTGAACAACGAGGTGCATAGATCACGAATACCCTCTGTCAGTATCCACATGTATGCTTTTGTCTGGAGTGCTAGCTTGTTGAACGAAAATTAGGTGGGATCAAAACTGTTTTCTCAAGATGATAAGGGTTTCACGTTTTTTCTCTTCCTTTGCCACACGTTTTCTGTGTAGATTTCTCAAAAAAAAAATAATTTTCTAGAATAAAATGTTATCTTATATAAGATTCTAATTTCCAATTCAAAATTGGATAGGAAAAGGAAGACACAACTCATATCTAATATGGATTCCATTTATTATTAATACTGATATTATATAATAATATTCCCAGCCCAAACGCATTCTTGTGTTTGACCAATAGACTCATATTTACTCGCAGTAGGTTCAATTTCAATCAATCTTACAAATCATAATTGGTCTCCAACAAGACATTATGACTACCCAATTAATATAAGGTTGGTTCGTCCAATTAAGCCTAGTAATAGTACATGCATTAATCCATTTGTCACACGATATCTAGTTTGAACATAAGTCATGGTCAATGTCATACTTATATTGTCCAAACTTATGATTACTCGATTCTCCAAGTAGACTAAACAAACGAGATTGATCACACTATCAATTCATTTAAGCATGACCATGCGTTTCACAGTCTCACTCATCGAGGGGCCCAGAAGACATCTCTCTCAAAGAGATAGACAAATTCTATCTTGATTGCTTAATATCCTCTACATGATTTCTATCATGTTCGATCATAACCTTTATGATTATTCAGTTACGGATAACGTTTGATTATGTCAAAACGTAACAGCCCTCATGTTGGAAACTATGACAATCTCAAGTTAAAAGGATTAATTCATAACTATCATGAGATTCACTTATGACACTAACTCATGTAGTGATCTTAAGATGAGTCTATCCAGTAGTATATTCTTTAACAAGTATCCATGAAATTGATTTGCATCACCATACACATAATCATCTTATGATTATCGAATAAATACCCATGTTAGTTATAAATTATTATCATCTCTATAACAATAATAAACTAGGAATATGTATATCATTAATGTGTAACATGAAAACAAACAATAATGATAATAAAACTTCTTTATTATTAATAAAAATGAATAATATAAAGGTCCAACTAAATGGCCTAGGGCACAAACACTAGCACTGCTAACAATTCATTTGTTAATATTGATAAATTTTTTCCATTTATACTTTAATACCTATTAGTGATTGCTACTGAGATATAATTTTTATTAAAATAGAATATTAGTGATAGATACAAAAATGTGAACTAAAGATTTCTTGTTATGGATGATTTATGTAACAAAATGTCAGATTGTATGATGATGTTCTTATGTCTAAGTAGTTAAGAAGATTAAGAAGAATTGAATTTGAATGATACAAATCACACTGCGCCAACATTGGAAGAACAAATAGCAGTAATTGAAGCTGCCGAATATGCAAAAGGTTACCCAATTAATGGAAAAAAGAAGAAGAAAAAGACTTTTTGGTTGAAGGGTCATTCTAAAGGGAAGGGACAATCGAGTGAAGGTAAGAATTTTGACAAAAAAAGGTCAGTTGCTTGGGAGCATTTTACTCAAGAAACTTATGTAATTGATGGTTTAGTCAAATCTAGATGTAACTATTGCAAAAAATGCTTGCTGCGCATTCTAAATTGAATGAGACTAATGGTATCCGTAGTCATTTACTATCTTGTAAAGTAAAGAACAAATATGTTAAGACAAAGCAATCGGTGATTGCTTTTAAAAATGTCAACATTATTGATAGGGACACCACATTTCATTGTTGGAAATTCAGTCAACAGAAAAGTAGAAAGCATTTGGCATACATGATATATTGGATGAATAGCCTTTTAGGTTTGTAAAGGTGGAGGTTTTAATGAATTCATGGAAGTTACACAATCTAAATTCCAACTTCCATCTAGATGGATTGTTGCTAAATATTGTTGGCAATAGTATTTAGATGAACAAAAAAACTTGAAAAAGTATTTTATTGATTTCGGTGTTTGAATATGCTTAAGGACGGATAGATGAACTTCAATTCAACAAATTAATTATATGTGTTTAACTATCCATTTCATTGACTCTAATTGGAATTATGTTAAAAAGATAATTAATTTTTGTCTAATTAGTAGTCATAAAAGGGAAGAGATTGGGATGGCTATAGAGGCACGTCTAAATGATGGGGGGCTAACCAAGATCAGAATAATTACCGTGGATAATGCTTCTTTTACTGCTGTAAAATATTTGATAATTTGGTTTCAATTGACGGGAGCTTATGTAGGGAAAGGGGAATAAGATTGTTGCTGCTTTTTGATTTGATGTGTTTGGAAAACGAATATCGAATTTGAATGTGTTTTGAGTTTGATGCATGAATGTAGAATAATATTAAATGGATATTTTATAGCTTAAAAATGTTTGGATGTAGTTGAAGTTTGAAATTAAAATATGTGTTTACGGATTCGGTGATTGGTAAGTACCAATTGGTAGTCGGTATGGTCATCGGTAACAAGGCTAAACATTTTTTATTAACGACAACATTCGGTATCAGTAATAGTGATGTGTATACGGTGATCGGTTAACTAATTACTGATCGATCGGTATCGGTGATCGGTAGCAGTTACTGTTTGCTTTGCCTTAGTTGCTGCTGCTATAATTACTACTGATGTTGTTGTTGTTGTAACTACTGATATTGTTGTTGTTATGACTAAAACAGTTATTGCAGCTACTGCTACTGTTGCTGTTGCGACTGCAACTACTATTGTTGCTACTATTATTATTGTTGCTGCTACGACTACTGCTACTACCATGATTGATCCTACTATTGATGTTACTGCAACTATTACTATTATTGCTATTAAATCTACTGCTACTGTTATTATTGTGATTACCACTACTGCTGCTACTGTTATTACTATTGTTGTTGTTGCTACAACTTTTTTTGCTGCGACTATTGTTATAATTGATGTTGTTGTGGTTGTTGCTACTGTTGATGTTGTTGCAACTACTATTGTTGTCAGTGTTACAACTATTGCTTTGTTGTTGCGACTGTTGCTACTGCAACTGCTACTACTGTTGTTGCTGCAACTACTACTAGTGTTGGTGTTGTGACTCTACTATTGTTGTTGCAACTACTATTGTTGTTGCTATTGTTGCGGCTGCTGCTACTATTGTTGTTGCTGCAACTACTGGTACTATTGCTGTTCCAACTACTACTATTATTACTTCTCCAATTACTATTGTTGCTACCGGTGCTTCATCTGCAATTACTATTGTTATTATTGCAGTTGTTGCTATTACTGCTACTGCACTGCTATTGCAACTACTGCTACTATTGTTATGATGTTGCTATTGGTAATTGTCATCATTTGCTCATATTAATATCTCATTAACCAAAATTCTAATTATAAAAAATTATTGAATTGTAATATAATTATTCATGTTTAAAAAATTTTAAACCATTTTAATTTTTAAAATTATATCAAATCTAAGTTTATGAAATTCAATTGAATTCTACAATTTAAATTAGATATTTTTAAATACACACAATTCATTTGAAAATGAATTATACTAAGAATTTATTTACAAATAATTCTAAATTCATATTTTATTCATTTGAAATAGGGGCTAAAATTATAAAATCATGACAAATATATCACATGATTGTATGAAATATGTCATTAATTCATTAGACGAAAATTTGATTTTACAGCGTAAACCAAATGCAAAACAAATTTAGAATTGAAATAAATTCAAAACTTATGTAAGACCAAAATTCGAACAATATTCACAAATTATTAATGAATGGAGTCAATTAAAAATACTTCAATTTTTATCTATTTTCCTATTTATTCTCTACTTAATATACTATTTTTATATAAATGTCTCAATTTGAACCAATTTTACCTCATACAAAGAAAATACTAACAAAATAATTATAACTATTTTGAAAATCAAACTAAATCGTTAGACATTTTACACTGTAATTTTTTTATTGCATCTAAGATGTTTTTCAACATATAGTTATATTTTCTTTAAAGAAACTATATTAAAATGGTGAGTAAAGATAAACGATTTTGATTATCATCCCTATTTATAAATATTTTTTATATTCATAACAAACTTAATTTATTATGAATTTTTTTTTAATTAAATACGAAATATAGGGAGCTTTAAAGAAATAGCACAAATTTTATATTAAAATTAAGAGATTAACACATATTTCTAAAAATTAAAAAAATAGCATATTTTTTATAAAAAAATTCAAAACTGCCCTTGGTATATATACAAGTATATATAGAATATATATACTTTGGGTATATATACAAGTATATATAGATTATATATACTCGAGGTATATATACAAGTATATATAGACTATATATACTTGAGTATATATACTAGT
>CANUEY010093496.1:0-18245 GCA_948099555.1 Croton setiger
CAGATGTGTTGATGAAGTGAGGGTAGTACGTTGGTAGTATGAAGCCACACTTGTGGCATGTGAGTTCTGAACCTCTGGAACGTGGTATGTCAGTACAGCATTAAGCAAAGTAGTGATTGGAGTGTCAGATTGTGGAAGAAGTTTTGTATGGTTGTAATGATGCAGTCTTGCAGTAAAGATCATATGCACAATCAGGCGATTGAAGCATCATCACCTTCTTGTGCAGGGGGCAATCAATGATAAAATCAGAGGTTAGAAACAGATGAAATCCAAGTAGTTGAAAGTGGGGAAGCCACTTACATAGTGGTGGGATCTCCGGTGTGTTGTTGACAGTTCAGATCATTGAAAGTGGGGAAGCCACTTGCATAGGTGGTGTGATATCCGATGTGTTGTTGTCAGATCAGATAGTTGAAAGTGGGGAAGCCATTTGATGAAGTGGTGGGATCTCCGAGGCCTTGTCCTCATATAAACTTTAAGTTTGAATTCTGTTGACTGTGTAGTAGATTGTGGAGGAGCCATTCCAGTTGAGAGTGGTGGGACCTTCGATGCCTTGTGCATCTATCGATTGTGTAGCAGATCGTGGTGGAGCCATTCCAGTTGAGAGTGGTGGGACCTTCGATGCCTTGTGCATCTGTCGATTGTGTAGCAGATTGTGGAGGAGCCATTCCAGTTGAGAGTGGTGGGACCTTCGATGCCTTGTGCATATGTCGATTGTGTAGCAGATCGTGGAGGAGCCATTCCAGTTGAGAGTGGTGAGACCTTCGATGCCTTGTGCATCTTTCGATTGTGTAGCAGATCGTGGAGGAGCCATTCCAGTTGAGAGTGGTGGGACCTTCGATGCCTTGTGCATCTGTCGATTGTGTAGCAGATTGTGGAGGAGCCATTCCAGTTGAGAGTGGTGGGACCTTCGATGCCTTGTGCATCTGTCGATTGTGTAGCAGATTGTGGAAGAGCCATTCCAGTTGAGAGTGGTGGGATCTTCGATGCCTTGTGCATCTGTTGATTGTGTAGCAAATCGTAGAGGAGCTATTTCAATTGAGAGTGGTGGGACCTTCGATGCCTTGTGCATCTATCGCATGTGGAGGAGTCATTCCAGCTGAGAGAGATGGGACCTTCGATGCCTTGTGCATCCGTCGTGTGTAGAGTGAGTCATTCTAGCAGAGAATGGTGGGACCTTCGATGCCTTCGGCATCTGTTGATCGTGGAAGGGCCTTGTTTTTTTATAACCGTTAGGACCTCCGGACAATTATCTATCTGTTGATTATGGAGGGGGCCTTGTTTTTATAACTGTTAGGACCTCCGAGCAATTATTTATCTGTTGATTATGGAGGGGGCTTGTTTTTATAACTGTTAGGACCTCCGGGCAATTATCTATCTGTTGATCATGGAGGGGCCTTGTTTTTATAACTGTTAGGACTTCCGGAAAATTATCTATCTGTTGATTATGGAGGGGCCTTGTTTTTATAACTGTTAGGACCTCCGGGAAATTATCTATCTGTTGATCATGGAGGGGCCTTATTTTTATAACTGTTAGAACCTCCGGGCAACAATTATCTATCAAAGTTCAGTCGTTAGTCAAGAAGAATCATCATCAAGTTGTGGTAGAGTCAAAGTCATTGGATTCAACCGCAATACCAAGTAAGTTTTCGTTTCCCCAGCGTCAATTGTTACTTTGACAAAATTTATGTGAAACACAAATTTTGTCAAAGTAGGGGCAAACTGTTGACGCTTAACTTTTGTCCCAAAAGTACAAGTGATGATAATTTGTCAAAGTTCGAAGAAGTTTCCAGATGTTTCCTTAAACAACTTACGATCGTTCAATTCCCAGAATGTGTTAAGTGTTGCTCTCCTATTTTCAAAATAGTTGATTATTTGTAATGCTCGAGAAAATCCTTTCTTCTTCAAAAATGTTTGATCAATTCATTTTCTTCTTAATTTTAAAAAATTTTAGAATTTAAAAATAAAAATGAAAGAAATTCCAATTTTAGTTTGATTTTCCTTTACAAAGAATTTTTGATTTTAGTAGTAATTTTTGTTTAGTTTTGTTTTCAATTTCTGAAATTTTTGTGTTGCTTAAATTAATTTAAAAAAAAATATATTATTATTATATTTTGTTTTTAAAGAAAAATTGAATTAGTGAAGAAAATGGAGTAGTTTAGGAGAAATTGAAGAAAAATGATAAAATTGAAAGAAAAAGAAAGATGATGGGCGAATTGGAGCACAGGAAGGGTGTAATTGCAGACGGAAGTAAAGTCCCGGGGTAAAAATAGAATTCTAGAAAGTTGAGGGGAAGAAAGCAGAGAGGCTGAAATCCAAAGACAAAAACGACGTGTCGTTTTGATAAGTAAGGAAACGACGTTCAAGGAAGTTCACTGCGTTTAATTAAAACACAACGAACGACTTGTCGTTTTGATGCGTAAAAAAGAAAAAAATAAAAAGAAGAAAACGCTGTCGTGTATTCACTGAAACAGAACGAAGGCAGAAATTGAATTTGGGGCCTAGGGTTCCTGCGGACCAAATTGAAAATACAGTCAAAAATTTTCAGTTCAATTGTGAGCAAATTTGAAAATCAAAATTAAAGAGAGAAGTGGAATTGGATGAGGAAAGTACAAGTGTGAGAAAGGATAGTAGTGGAGCAGAAAGTGGAGAACCAAAAATGGGAATTGGAGTGCAACAGATTGTAACAGAAACGAAAAGAGGAATAGGAGAGTGGAGAGGAGCGTCTGGAGGTTGGGAGTTCGTACGAAGCAATCTAGAGGCAAGACAGCTGGACGAATGAGAGTGGAGAGACGGGCATTGGCACCTATAAGAGGTGGAAGCCATCGACGAAGGAAGGGAGGATTCTGGAACGAAATCTTCTTCAGCAAACAGAAAGAGCATCCAGGAATTTCGAAAGAAATTTGCTGGAAACTCCAAGTTTGTATTTGAATTTTGTAGAATTAATTTTCGTTCTGTAATCTGTGTTTCGATTCTTCATTCAAAATCAATTTGAATTGAAGGATTGAAGATTTTCTTATTTCTGTTTCTGTAAAAACTTTGATTCTGGAATTGAACGAAGCTGTACGAAACATTTTGTTGTGGATTATGTAAAGAACGATTAAGCATTAATCTGAGGTACATATTTTCTATTTCTTTTTAATATTTTCTTTGATATCAGAATGAATGGAATAGTCTGGGAACCAGACTGAGAATGTGTTGATTTTCTGCTGTTTGGATGTGTGAATTGTTTTTGCTTCTGGATGATATGTTATTATAAGTAGAATAATTATATTTAGTACTAAATCTGCTTTCATTTTTCCTTTACTGAAAATTTGTTCCTCCCCTATATTGATTATTTGCTTGCTGATTACTTTGATTCAAAAACTGTGAAAGCATGATTAATATTGGTTTATTTGAGGTCTGGTTTCTGGAAATTGCTTAAGTCTGTAGCATGAAATCTCTTGTTTGTCAAAATGCTGGTTAGTAATACTGGATTGATTTGCAGCTAAGGTTATTATGATTCTCTGAATATTAAGTCTGCTGGTTGTGTTGAGATCCATATTCATTGTTAGGAATTAAAACATAAAAAGAACCATTTGCTGTTCCATTCCATGATTCAATATGCCTTCTGGATAAAAAGTGCAAGCTGAGGTTCAAATCTAAAATCTCATGCATATCATGGTGGCCTGTATAAACATGTCATGCATCATAATTTGTTTTTGGCTACTGGATAATATGTCTTAGCTGATCTTTTCTTCAGAGCTTCATACACTGTTATATATGGATTGATATTTCATGGTTACATCTCATATGCTGTCTGGGTTATATATATTAATCATGCTGATGAATCATTGCTTAGATCTGCATCACTCTCCTGAAAGTTATTCATAGTTTACATTCATTTTAGATCAGATCTGTCAAATTCTGTTTTTAAGGATCCTGCTTATCAATCTCAGTGTTTCATATCAGTTGTTGGTTTAATATGAACTGGACTTTGTTACTTGGCTGTTTAATTGTCTTGATGAAATCTGATTTTTCCCTAAATATGTTGATTATATAAACAGAAATGATAGTAAATTGGTTAAGTAAAGTCTGCATGAATATCATTATAGTTTGTTGTTTTTGCATTCATCATTGAACATGGATTTGTTCAGTTTTGTTTAAAGCATCCTTGTTGAACCTAGATTGTTGAAACACCATTCATCTATGTCTTGAGTTTAGGTTCAAATGCACATTTCTGGATTTGATTTTACTCTGGTTGGTCTTGAATCTGATTGATATGATTGCATAGGGGACTAGCCTGTATGTTGAATGGGTAGTTGCATTATAGGATGGGATCAAATCTGTATTCTAATTGTTATACCCCTGCTGGATCTTAAACCCATAATTTGAATATGAAATGCATTATCAGATCTGGATCATTAGTTCATAGAAAATGCATATTCTGTTCTGTTTGGTTAGTGTTCAGTTCTGATAGGTTTCAGTGATTCTGTTTATGTGAATATCATGTTCAGGCAGGTTTCACATATTTACCTTATTGTGCATTCTGGTTTCATTATTTCTTTGGCTGTATTATTGTCATGTTCTGGAAAATTCTTGGAATGCATGAGAACATCCTGATTTGTTTTGATGTCATTTTGGTTTGATTCAAATATATTCATCCTTGTTCAAAAATGCTGAAACTGTTTTTTAAGTCAATATACTTTTGTTGATTTTTAATCCAGCATTCATCTTTCAAGATTTATTGTTTAAGTAGTATTTGATTTACTTATTGGATTGTTTTATGTGTTGAATGAGACTGTGTGGATGAATGAATGAATGGTTTGTATAAGGGCAGTTTTGGGTATGAAAGTAAGCATGAGGGTATTTTGGTCATTTCACCTTCATTTGAGTTTAATGTTGAAATTTTGATATGTTACACTGCTTTCATTGTTGGAATTGAATATAATTCTGTTTGGTATGTTGATTCTTAGTTAAGAGGGCATGAATGATGGTAGTTGTTTATGGAAGGGGTATTTTGGTAATTTTGCAAAGTTTAGGGGTATTTTTGTAATTTTACATTGTATGTTTAAATTTTGTAATTTTTGGGGATTTCGGTTAAATTTGGGTTAATCATGGGTAGATTGTAGTTTAATAGGAAATGGTTTGTAATTAGTTGTTTAGGTTTTTATTTTTCGCAAATTTATTTTCCGCAATTTTACCGCTTTCTCGTTTGTGATTTGCGCGAACTTTAGTTATCACCGCTTTAGGAACATCGTTTAGTGTTTTCAAAAAATAATTAACCGATTTGACTTATTTGGAAAACGGTTTTGGTTTGAGAGGTCGGTTTTATACCGGGCGTTAGTCGAAATGTAATTTCGGCTAACGTACCCAACCCTCTTACCCGAACTTTGGTTTTTGATCAGTGCTTTATCCTAAAAAAAACGGAGTCAACTTTATTTTCTTAATTAATTTGGTTTTTCAAAAAACCGGTATTCCGACGGGTGGCGACTCTAAAATCAATTTTTAAGACCGACTAGTTCGGCAATCATCCAAAAAATGTTTTATCACTTGCTTTTTCAAATTCAAAAATTTAATTTTCGGTTTTTCTTAAAATAGGAAAAGTCGTCGTCGGGTCGGAACGTCATCACCAACCCTCTTACCTGGATTTTTGGTTTGATCATGCCTTATTCTTAAATTAAAAAACGGAGTCAACTTTTCTTTCAAAATCAATTTGGTTTTTATAAAACCGGTATCCCGACGGGTGGCGACTCTAAAAACAAATTTTAAGACCGACTAGTTCGGCAACCAACCAAAATTGTTGTCACTTTGCTTTTTCAAAAAACTTAAATTTAATTTTTCGGTTTTTCATAAAATTGGAAAAGTCGGCCGCAAGTCGGGATTGTCATCAGTCTTTTCTGGCGACTCTACTGGGGATTTTACAGTCAAATCTCCGGTTTTTCTTAATTGGATTTTTTACTGTAATTAAGGGTTAACTCGTTTTGCAAACAAACCAAAATCGTTTTCCACTTTTTAAGTCAAGTCATTTTTCAAAATAAAAATCGCGTGCGGTGATTACTAATGTTCGTTGTTTGTTTACTGCTTTCTTTACTGCTTTTTAGGCTTGCATTTCATACTCATCATCTTTTATCTCCGTTCTGCCCTTATCACCATGCGATAAGGTTGCCAGTGCGACCGGCTGCTGCCTTCCGAAATTTTTTGGATACACCAGTCGGAGTACTGGTAATGCTTGTCACTCGTAAGTCCTGTACTGAAAAGTATATAAAACGGTTAAGGCCTCAAAAGCCGAAACCACGCTTACGGAACCCGAAGCCTATCAAACCCGACTTAACCTACATATAGTTGACCATAGCAACTGCCATTTAGGTTTTTACCCGAAATTGTTGTGCTGTTGTTTTGCATTATCATCATAAATGCGAGTGCTATCGACAATCTCAAAGTCCCCTGCTGACTGTCGAGATTTGACCAATTCCTAAGATTTTAGGCGTCGGAATTTTGACCATTGGAAAAAACGTGTGCGGGCGATATAAGGGCGGAGGTCATGCATTTCCTTCCCCCTGTTCCCTTTTATTTATCTGTTTTTATCAGTCGTTCATGCATCACATAACTTGTTTCTGTTTCAGCCATTTTAGGAAAGTTTGTACTCCGTATGGCCCGTCGACCTCGTAACCGTAATCGAGTTCGGGATTTGAGGGAGGTTATCGAGGCCAGGCGTGCTGCCCGAAATCGAGCATCATTACAAGTTCGTCAAGAAACCCTAGCTCGGGCCCAGTCTGTTGGCCGAGCAATGATTGCCACTGGTGACTGTAATATGGTGGAAGTGAATACTCCAAGGCCGGATGTGCGAGAATTTGTTATGCCATTTGCAGTACCAGTAAGTGCTATAGTCAGAGATGGTTTGGATTCAGTTCTGCTCCGCGTATTGCAAGATTTTCCAGTGCTTGATTTCTTCGAGCCCAACAGTATCAGAAACCTTCGGCTTAACAGTGCGGATTGGCACTTTTACAGTCTTGATCAACCAATTGTACTGGAGTGGGAATTTGTAAACAATGATGAAAACTTGTAATCAGTTTGTTGGGTTTACAATGTAATTACAGTTACAGTTTATGAAAGCAGTTCCAATTTAAGTTTATATATTTTTATTGTCTTCTGGTATACAGTTTGTGAGATTAGAAAAATGAAATGAAATAAAAAATGAAATAAAAACCCTGCTTAGAAAATTCCGAATTCTAAGGCAAAAGTTAAGGGTATGACAGAATAAAAACAGAGAGAAAATAATTAATCAAAAAATCCAAAAAGGACTGGTTAATGACAGAAGATAGTTCAAATATATTCACTGAAGCAGACATGCCAACTCTGACAACGCTTTTCAAATCCCATTAGTCGGTTGCGCGGAAAAGAGATTGATGGTCCATGCCAAATTACAAACACATTAGAATTGCATTTCATGTGTTGTGCTGTATTTACATTTTCATGCATTTATGCATACATCTTTTGAAATAAGTTTTTGTAAATTACAGGCGTTGCTGAAGATTGATTCCTCTCGAAAAAGCATTGAATCAGCTTGGGCTAGAAATCAATCCAGAAGATTGGTCAGAACAACTAAACCCCCAATTCCAGAAGAATTCAGTTGGATAAACAATATGGCTGACAGACAAAGCGCGGAGAATTCACAAGTTATCCAAACGAGCCCCGTTACACTCGGGCCGAGGTCGAAGTTATGTTAAACGAAATGATGGCAGCCAAACTGGCTGAATTAGGCCTGACACCTCAGAGTCGGGTACAAGTCCCTACAACTGCTTCTAGTCATAACAAGGGTAAAGAACCAGAAATTTTCAATCCTTTGCTGCAAGAACAAGACCTGGGGTATCATAAGGAGTTATTAGAGAGAACACGAAATAGTAAGGGGCCGATCGAAATTCCCGATGATTCTGTGAAAGGGAAGTGGGCAATCGAAGAAAAACTAGAAACAATGGAGAAAGAAATGAAGAAACTTCAGGCCTAGTTTCAAGCTCGAAATGAATGTGGGTATGATTTTGAAGACTATGTCGGGGACACGTCAGGTCGGGGACCATCAGAAAAACTTCACAAACCGGTAAAGTTCGACGGGGATGGGGATCCTGTAGTGCATCTGAATCAGTATGTATTGATTGCAAAGCTTAATCGTCTGTCGCCTCAGTTTATGCTTGATTGGTTTTCGACGTCACTTCAGGGACCTGCCCTTGTTTGGTACCATGCTTTGGAAAAAAGCAAGAAAACCAGTTGGATAGAATTGTCAAAGGCGTTTCTGGATCAATTTTCTTTTAACACGACGATGAACATCGGATTGAGGGAGTTGGAAAACACCGCCCAGAAGCAGGATGAATCCTTCTCAGAGTATTTAAATCAGTAGAGAAAGAAGTTGATTCTAATTAGAAACAAGCCAGAAGAAAAAGAGTTGATTAAGCTTTTCATCAAAGGTACTCTTCCGGCCTTTAAGAACAAGATGTATTATATACCTTTAAAAGATTTTTCTGAAGTATACCAAATGGGGGTCAACATCGAGGATCATTTAATGGAAGAGAAGAAAGCAAGTGCGAAGAGTGGATTTGGTAACAATCGAGGTGGAAATAGATATGCTAAACAGAGTGGGACTTCGGGAGCTGGGAATTCAAAAGCAGGTGGAAGTCAGAACGTCAATGTCTTAAGAAATGCTGCGGAAAGAAAGTTCTCGAAGTTTTCTTTGCCATTGTCGAAAGTTTTGGAGAGATGTATGAAAAGGGGATTGTTGCAACCGCTGGAACCGAAGCCGCTTCCGGACCCATTACCTGCAAGGTTTAATCCCCGGGCTTACTGTGAATTCCATCAGAGCAAGGGTCATGATACAAATAATTGCAAACGTCTTAGACATGAAATACAAGATCTGATTGACGAAGGGAAAATCTCGGATCCTGAGAATGTTCAGCCCAGTACCACGAAGAATCCGTTGCCGAATTTTTCTCCAAATGGTGTGTATATGATTGGGGATTACAAGTCAGAGGAAGAAATTATGTCTAAGATTGAACAGGAAGAAACCCGAGATCTGGTTGAGGGAATTGCGGTGAAAGAAGTAATGGCTTCTAGTTTCTGGGCGAGCGACAGCAAAGATGAATACCAAGAAGATTTGAAAGTTGAAGTGCAAGTTGAATTGGTTGAGTCCTTGAAAAACGTGTCGATTAAAAGCAAGGGAAAGGAGAAAGTCGAACAAGAGAAGCCAATGGGAAGTTTTAAAGATTCAGTTCACAATTTGACCCGCAGTGGTCGAATTTTCAAACCGACATAGTTGAGAATTGATGGTAACAATAGTAAGAAGATTGTGGAGATAGAGAAAGAAAGTGAAGATGAAGGTGATAATAATGGGAGGAAGAGCATTGAAAAGTGTGAGAAGAAGAAAGAGATTTGTCCATGGGGTACAGACGCCGATTCTGTTTTGAAACAACTGAAGAGGACCAGAGCAGATGTCACTATATGGGATCTTATTTTAGCATCAAAGAGTCACCGGGAAGCTTTGCTAAAAGCTTTGGCAACTCACAAAGTATCAACAGAAGTGACTACCGATGATTTAGTGGCTTTCATACAAAAGCCTCGGGCTGAAATTGTTTTCTCAGAAAAAGATCTTACCCTGGAAGGAAGGAATCATGTGAAGCCTCTGTTTATTCAAGAAGAAATTAATGGGCGTCTGACGGGAAATGTGATGGTCGACGACGGCTCAGCATTGAATGTTTGTCCTTTGAAGTTGTTGCCGAAATTCAAAATTGAAGTATCAGAATTGAAGCCGTCAAGCGCGGTGATCAGGGCTTATGATAATACAAAGAGGGGATGGGAAGGTACTTTCCAAGCAAAAGTTAAGGTGGGTCCAATTGAAAGTGTGGTGGAAATTACTGTCCTGGATATTCCAGCAACTTTTGCTGTGTTGTTAGGTCGGCCCTAGTTCCATCCTTTGGGTGGAGTTCCGTCAACTTTACACAAGAAGATTTAATTCCCTTTTGGAAATGATGTGGTCACTATTGCTGCGCAACCAGAAGCAGGCGTCGCCTTGTTGAATGAAAGTGAGACCAAACTACCGATGAGTGGCTTTCAGATAGCTGTTTTGGAAGCTAACAATGTTGGAGAGAGAATCATGCAGAAATATAATTATAAGCGAGGCGATGGTTTGGGAAAGTATGGGCAGGGTATCAAAGAACCAATTTCTACTTATCAGATGTTTGAGAAGAGGGCTGGATTGGGTTAGAATTGGACGTGTTAGTAAATGATTTTTGAGATGAATAAAAGAATCAGTTTGAAAAATATTCATAGATGCTTGTCAAGGTTTATTATCAATGTTATTTTTCAGAGTTCCTTTTCTGATTAAGTTTGCAATGTCTGTGATGAATGTTGAATACACGTTGTAAACTTCTTGTGTTTTGATGTTGCCCCCATTCTTTGAATATAAGAATGAATGATTGTATGAAGAAGTTGTATGTTTGAGATGTTTTCTTTAATTAGAAGTTGTGGTTGTTTGTTGCTGATGAATGTATGTGATGTGTTCTTGCGAACAAATTATAAAGTATGATGGTTGATTTCAGTAGTCGTATAGACTGTTCCTGTTAGAAGAAATTAAGAGTTGTGACGAATAATGACGACAGTTGGGTGAAATGTTCTTTTCGAGCGAAACGGAAGCTGAGGTGGCGAAGTCAACAGATAAAAAAGTTTGCCAAGAGAGACTGAAGTTCTTTGTGATTGATTTGACCATTTCTTTAGTGATTGTTTTTCCGACCTAACCCGACGCGGAGCTAATCCAGGAGGAGTCATTAGATGCAGATGCCTCAAGAAAAATGAGCATACATGCATACACGACTAACCCAGCATGCATTTTGCATTTCATTGTTTGAATTTTCAGGAATAAAGACAAACACAAGCAAGAATTTATTCAAAGAAAAGATACAAAGTTAGTACAGATACAGGAAAACACACATCAAACTGAAAGATAGAAGCAACACAGAACGTCAAGCAATATTTTCAGACAAAGAAAATAAAAGCAGCTGGTTTGCAAGTAGAGAATTACTCCTCCTGGGATTGGAGCCACTCAACATAGTTTGGTACTACAAGAAGTCCTTGTAATGGCGCAATTGGATATCTAACCCGTGCATTCCACCGAGTTTGTAGACGTTCGATCAGGCGATGGGAGAGTGGACTGATTTGGAAGTTTTTGTGACACCGGAATCCCTTAGGTTTGCCCGAATTGTCTTCGAAGACGGTTAGGGAAGTAGGCCATAGAGTGGCTTAGGCTACAGTAGATTACGTAGCGCACCAGATATGTCTCAGCAGTCGCCATGGTTAGTCGCCACCAAGGACAGGTCCACCGCATGGATTGCGCATTTGCAATGTTCATGATTTGTTGTTCCCAGTTGTTGCGGAAGTTCATTAAGAGTCTGCGTCGTTGGAAACGATTGGATCGATAGCGCCTTAGTTGGTCGTCAGAAACAGGGGCAACTAAACCCAATTTCTCATATGCCCAAACCTGTGGGAGGAAAGTAGTTAGATTGGAGTACACAGATTGCAAGTGATTTTGGTGGATGAAGAATTTACTTGCAGAAGGATCGGGCAAACTCGAAGAGGGATGTTTATGTCTGGATAGACAGCAGTGTCATTTACCCAGTTCATAGTTTCTCCGAGAATCAGAAGATATGGTGTTCTGTTTCCAAGGGTGACTTGGCGAGCTACGGATAAGAGGTAAATGTTACTATAGCCGTTAACGGGACTTACCATTGCAAAAACATTCAGAAGGAGATAGCAGAAGCAGTGATTCCATTGAGGTGATCCGTCATAGCTATAAACCCGTTGTAAGAACGGAGCCAGAGGAATGTTGTGTGGGTACGGCATATTAGCGTCTGGCAAAATTTGGATGGGTGATTCTCTAAGCAGACTTTCGAGACTAGTGTTTGGTGATGGGGATAAAGCTGGATATTCTTCGTTTAACGGGGAATAGTCCATGATGGCGCAAAACTCTTCATACAGTGGAGAGATCTCACAATTAGGGAAGCAAAATGTCATGCTTCTTGGATAGAAACGGAAAATGAGCCAGTTGAGAAAAGGCAAATTCAGGCGGAGTTGAAAGTATGTCAAGATCCATCGAAAGCAGTTCAGACGGCTTGATTGCCAGGTATCATCGGTGAATATGTGAAGCATGGCTAATAGATCGTTCTGGTAATCCATTGAAAAGATTGAGAGAAGGATAGTCAATCGTGAGATGAATTGACAGAAAGTAGAAGAGCTTGGGATGAAGAAAATAGGTGACACTAGCTGTCTATTTATACAGGTAGAGAACAGTGGAGTGAACTGAATGCACTTGGAGAATTTCAGACGCGTTGATGAAATGAGAAAACATACGTTGGCAGCATGGGGCTGCATTAATGGCATGTGAATTCTAAGCTTGTGAGAAGTGGTATGTCAGTTCAGCATTATCCAAAGTAGTGATTGGAATGTCAGATTGTAGGAAAAGTTTTTTGTGGTTGCGATGGTTCAGACAGACAGTAAGGATCATATACATAATCAGGCGATTGAAGCATCATCACCTTCTTGTGCAGGGGGCAATCAATGATAAAATCAGAGGTTAAAAGACACGAAATCCAAGTGGTTGAAAGTAGGGAAGCCATTTGCATAGTGGTGGCATCTCCAATGTGTTGTTGTCGGATCAGATAGTTGATAATGGAGAAGCCATTAATAAAGTGGTGGGATCTCCGAGGCCTTGTCCTCACATGGATCTTAAGTTTGAATTTTGTTGATTGTGTGGTAGATTGTGGAGGAGCCATTCTAGCTAAGAGTGGTGGGACCTTCGATGCCTTGTGCATCTATTAACTGTGTAGTAGATCGTGGAGGAGCCATTTCCTTTCAGAAGTGGTGGGACCTTCGATGCTTTATCAAGGGATAAGCATCTGTTGACCGTGTAGTAGATCGTGGAGGAGCCAGTTCCAAGCGGGAGTGGTGGGACCTTCGATGCCTTCTGCATCTGTTGATTGTGTAGCAGATCGTGGATGAGCCATTTCTTTTCGAGAATGGTGGGACCTTCGATGCCTTGTGCATCTGTTGATTGTGTAGTATATCGTGGAGGAGCCATTTCTTTTCCAGAATGGTGGGATCTTCGATGCCTTATGCATCTGTTGACTGTGTAGCAGATCGTGGAGGACCATTTCTTTTCCAGAATGGTGGGACCTTCGATGCCTTGTGCATCTTTTGATTGTGTAGTAGATCGTGGAGGAGCCATTTCTTTTTCAGAATGGTGGGACCTTCGATGCCTTGTGCATCTGTTGACTGTGTAGTAGATCGTGGAGGAGCCATTTCTTTTTCAAAATGGTGGGACCTTCGATGCTTTGTGCATCTGTTGATTGTGTAGTAGATCGTGGAGGAGCCATTTCTTTTTCAGAATGGTGGGACCTTCGATGCCTTGTGCATCTGTTGATCGTGGAGGAGCCAGTTCCAATTGGCAGTGGTGGGACCTTCGATGCCTTGTGCACCTGTTGATCGTGGAGGAGCCATTTCTATTTCAGAATGGTGGGACCTTCGATGCCTTGTACATCTGTTGATCGTGGAGGAGCCAGTTCCAGTCAGGAGTGGTGGGACCTTCGATGCCTTCGATATCTATTGATCGTGGAGGGGCCATTTTCGTAATGGTTGGGACCTCCGGGCAATTATCGCCAGATAAGCGCCATCAATCAAAGTTCAGTCGTCAGTTGGAAGAGTTAAGGTTGTCGGATTCAACCGGAATATCAGGTAAGTTTTCCTTTCCCCAGCGTCAATTGTTACTTTGACAAAATTTGTGTGAAACACAAATTATATCAAAGTGGGGGCAAACTGTTGACGCTTAATTTTTGTCCCAAAAAGTACCAATGATGATAACTTGCCAACGTTCGAAGAAGTCTCCAGAAAATTTCTTAAACATCTTACAATCGTTCAATTCCCAGAATATTTTGAGTGGTGCTCTCTTATTTTCGAGATGGTTGATTGTTTTTAGCGCTCAAGAAAATCCTTTTTCTTCAAAAATGCTTGATCAATCCATTTTCCTCTTAATTTTAAAAAAAGAAAAGAAAATTTAGAATTTAAAAAAATAGAAATGAAAGAAACTCTAAATTTTGTTTGACTTTCCTTTTTTATTAAGAATTTTTTATTTTAATATTAATTTTCGTTTAGCTTTGTTTTCAATTTTAAGAATTTTGATGTTGTTTTAAAATAATTTTTAAAGAAGTTTTATGTTTTTGTTTTTAAATAAAAAATTGAATTAATGAAGAAAATTGAGAAATTTGGGAGAAATTGAAGAAAAGGATGAAATTGAAAGAGAGAAAAGAAGTTAGGCGAATTAAAAAAGAATTAAAAAGCAGGAAGGGCCTAATTGCATACGGGGTTAAAGTTTTGGGGGTGAAAGTAGAATTCTGGAAAGTTAAGAGGTAGAAAGTAGAAAGGCCGAAATTCAGAGACCAAAACGACTTGTCGTTTTGATAACAGAGGAAACGGCCTTCAAGGAGTGCGCTGTGTTTAGTTAAAACGCGGCGAACGACCTGTCGTTTTGTTAAGTAAAAAAGGCAAAAAAAAATAGAGAAGCAAACGTCATCGTGTATCCACTAAAACAAAACGAAACGAAGAAAACCAGAATTGGGGATTAGGGATTCGAATTTCGATTTGGTGAAAGTACATTCGAGAGAAAGCAGAGGGAGAGAGAGTGTAGGAAAAAGTATTCGATTTGTCTTCTAGCGTACCGAATGTCATGATGAGGAAAAAAGGAAGAGCTGCAGAGGGTCGATGGGGAGAGACACGCATAGAAAGAGGCGAGGACGAAGGGGAACGGGCGAAAAAGTGACGAGGCAGAATGATGAGGTGTTGGAGAGGCTATAAAGAGGGAGGCACGCGCAGAAAGGAAGGGGGGGTTCTGGAACGAAGGTTTTGATTCTGCAACAAGGGAGCATCCAGAAGTTTTGAAAAGAGCTTGCTGGAAACTCCTTAGTAATCTTTTTCGATTTCTATTGATTGAATCATCGACTTTCAGTTCTGTAATCCATATTTCGATTCTGGGTTTAAAATCAATTTGAATTCCAAGATTGAAGTTTCTGAAATTCTCTTTTTATTCTTTTTCTGTAATCAAACAATTTGTATTGAATTTCTGAGAATTGTACAAAGCTGTAAGGAACATTTGTTGAGGATTCTGTAAGGAACAATTGGGCTTGAATTTGAGGTACTATAACTTGAAACTTTTCTGTTTAAATTCAATTTCTGTGTTGAAAATGGTTGGGACAGTATGGGAACCAGACTAAGATATGGATGCTTCTTTGCTGTTTGGGTGTGTTAGTTATTTTTTATTCTGGAATTTTATTCCTGATTGATATATTGTTGGGGGTGAGTGGATTAGCATTATGTTTTCAGTCTACAATTCTTGTTGATAAGTTTATATTCTTCCTAACGTTGATTTTTGCTTGTTTTGCATTTTGGATCAAAATGAAAGGCATGAATATTAATCTGTTTGATATGTTGTTTCTGGATGTTATTCAAATCAGTGAACTGAAGTCTTTTGTTTGTCAAAAAGCAAGTTTGATATTCTGGATGGGTTTGTATTTTAAGTTATGTTAATCCTCTGCATACTTAGTTTGCTGATCCTGATTAGTCAGATCCATATTCACAGATTGTTGTGTTATTGTGTGTATAAATTGTATGATTGCTCTTATTTTCTAGAAATTGTATGCATCAGAATGTGTGTTTATCTGTGATTCATTTCATGCATACCATCCCATTAGATCAAAAAGAATGTAAGCTTAAGTTCAGATCTAGAGTCTCATTCACTTAAAATTCATTCATAGCTTACATAAGCATAAATCATGATTTGGGTTCTGATGGTTGAACAGTATAGTTTTCCTTCTCTGGATTTCACTAGCTGTAATATATGACATTTCATCATCATATCCTGTTTATATGCTGAGTTTCACAATACTGTCATGTACTGCTGCATCATAGATTAGGTTCAGATCTGTGTTTTCTCAATTTGTTTCACTACATTATTGATAGAATTAAGTTAGATCTGGATCACCAATTCTTGAGGAAGGTACATTCTGTTTGGCCAAACTTTCTGTTTTGATTAATGATACTGAAATTCATGTTTGGTTCCAATTCATTCAGCAATTTGGTTTAAAGGTTTTCTGTTACATGCATTATTGATCCGGAAAGTCAGTTTGCATATTGTTCATGCATAACAGAATGGTGAGCATCTTGGTTTGTTGAAATTGTTAATACAATCATCTCTGCTGTAAACATTTCTGTGCAGAACCTGTTTTAAGGCAAAATACTATTGTTGAAAATGCATTGAAACAACTAATTGTTCATTTAAGTTTAATAGCTAATTTTGATTCTGTTTTGATTTGTTTCAATCTGGATAATGTGATTTGATTGGGGAACAAGTCTATATGATGTAACTGTAGAAATAGAAGGGAAAGCATGGAAAGGACAGTTTGAGGAATAGAAATAGGCTTTGGGGCAATGTGGTAATTTTACCAAAATTGAAGTGTTAAAATGAAATTGAAATCTATTTTGGTTGATTGATTGCTGGAGTCGAATATATTTTCTGTTTGGCATGATGTTTGTATATTAAATGGCATTGAATGATTGTGTTTGTTTGTGGGAGGGGTAAAATTGCAATTTTTCAAAATTTAAGGGGCATTTTTGTAATTTTCATATTTTGTCCTCAAAATATGAAAATTTGTTTTATAAGTGGTCTATTTGATTGAATTGGAATGGTTGTATGCTGAATTGACAATTTCTTAAGTTTTGGGGCAAAATTGCAAATTTGAGAAGTTTAGGTGCTAAAATGAAAATTTTCCAATTTTTGCTTATTAATGATAAATTGCATGATGGGATGAATGTTTAATTAAAATTGATATGCAATGTTATTTGGATGAGTGAATTTTATAATTTTAGGACTAAATTGCAATTTTTATATTTTGGAGGACTTAAATGTAATTTTCCATTTTATGTTTTATTTTTGTAAACATTGGGTTTTGGGTTTAATTTGGGATAATTATGGGTAGATTGTAATTTAATAGGCATTTGGTTTTGTAATTAGTTGTTTATGTTTTATTTTCCGCAATTTTAATTTCCGCAATCTATTTTCCGTAACTTTACCGGTTTCTAATTGTATTTTGCGCGAACATTAGTATTCACCATTTAGGAACATCGTATAGTTGTTTTCAAAAAATTAAATAACTGACTTGACTTAATTTAGAAAATGGTTTTGGTTTGAGAGGCCGGTTTTATACCGGGCGTTAGTCGAAATGTAATTTCGGCTAACGTACCCAACCCTCTTACCCGGATTTTTGGTTTAATCATGCCTTATTCTTAAATTAAAAAAAGGAGTCAACTTTTCTTTCAAAATCAATTTGGTTTTTATAAAACCGGTATCCCGAAGGATGGCGACTCTAAAAACAAATTTTAAGACCGACTAGTTCGGCAACCAACCAAAATTGTTTTGTCAGTTTGCTTTTTCAAAAAAACTTAAATTTAATTTTTCGGTTTTTCTTAAAATCGGAAAATTCGGCCGCAAGTCGGGGTTGTCATCACATATTCAAACATAACATGTTTTACATATATCAAAACATTCATCATATGTCACAAAAGCATGTCTATACTATAACTCTCCACAGAGACCTACTATATGAGCAACATAGACATTTAAGCACTTTTAACATATAATATCTCTACATGGAATGCAATGACGTTCACCACGCATATGTCATGCCATACCTTATTTACTATAATATATATATTCTTTTAAACATGAACATTATTAATAGATTACAAACCATATAACAAATAACATCTATATGATAAGATGATTCTAATAATGAAATGCGAGAGAGAGAGAGAGATCCTAAGCTTCGGCTGACCGACCCAGAGGTAGGATGACAGAACTGACGTTGTCAGTTGCTCTAAGAGAAACCTGGAATCTTGTAACGACAATTTAATGAGTTGCGAACTCAGTAAGTGCAAACTATGCCATATAAACAAAGCACTAATATCATAAATGCATAAGGTTAAACAGAACCTGTTATCGACACTCATCTTTCAGAACTCCTCTTATCCAAATAATCACAGATACTGTTGACGCTCGATTTTTGCCCCCTAAAAATAACCGATGATGATCAATGCTCAACGCTCGAAATATCTAGAATCCTACTCGGTCCGACTACTTTCTCCTCGAAACTTTAAAGATTTTAAGTTCTCGTGCATTTTTAAGA
>CANUEY010093535.1:0-11561 GCA_948099555.1 Croton setiger
AAATCCTTTGCGTACGAGCGGTTCTTCATCCATTGCGAGGTGTTGGGTCGTGAGGGAAGGTGGATTATGCTTGACCTTGTTTCTTCTATCAAACGGGTAACTCGGGTTTTCTAGCCATTGCGAGCTATTGGGTCCGCGTCATAATCCTTCTTCATCTTCTCATCCAGATTCCTCCATTGTCATTGCTTGCTGCTTCTCCAATATCAAATTTTGAAAATGGAAGAAATCTGCAAATTTATGAAAATAAGCAGTCTGTCCCTGCTAAATTGGTTTTCTTGCCCTTTGGTGGATGATTTTTTTTTTTTTTTTTTTTTAAGTTAAAAGAAAGCCGAGTAAGAATATGTTGGAAGCCGGATAAATTAATAATCTCGTTAAAATAATAATTTTTTTCAATCCGATGTGTTAAATTAATAATTCGCTAAATTTATAAGATAATAAAAATAAATAAATTCATATAGGTCTCATTCGACATATAAATTAATAATTCATTATCTATATCAAAATATTTTGTACATAAATCATAACTAAACTAAACAGATTTCTGAAAATATGAATCTAATCACATTGAATATGTATATTTAATACTTAATATATATAAATTAATTTTTACATATATTTAAGTCAGTATTCATTCATTTTGTGAAGATATAAATTATATACTCTACAAGTTAATAATTATTAATTTACACGATTAATTAATATCTCGCTAAATTAATAAAATTTTACTATTTCGACATTATTAATTTATAGACTTCGGATTTTTAAATTAAGGACGGTCAGACAGATGGGACTAGACACATTGTGTTGGCCAACAAGCTCGCTGCCCCTTAACAATTGCTTCCCCAGGAAATTGAATCCGTAATCTCGGCCCAAGTGTAAGTTTTATTTTATGACTCGGACCACTCCGGCATCTATGTCATGGGACAATTGCTACCACCGCGTTGGTTGGCCAACACTTCTCTTGCTTTCGCAGCATTTTTAGGTAGCAATGCACTTGAGTATCCGAATTTATTACGGCCAATGAAGTCATGATTCCGGCGACTGTAGGAGGTGGTAGTGTTGTGGAACAACATGATGTTAGAAAAAGAAAGTTGAGAAAAGGCAGGTGTGAAATGGTTGGAGCTAATATTGTTAGTCAAAGTCAAAGGAAATGAGGGACTTAATTGAAAAAAAGGCAATAGTACAAGTACTCGCTAGCAATATTTTTGGCCAAGAAAGAAATGATTCTGTCTCTGCTTCGTGCTCACATAAGCCGGGAAATCTTGATTTCCCTATACAATTTCCTCGTACTACTTTACAGAATAATTCAATTTCCTTTCAGATTATTAGGCATGACGCAAGTCAAAGATCATCAAGAACAATCCTCTACTGATAATGATGATGATAACAAGTCTTCTTTTGATCCATTACTACCGTCAATTCCCATTTCATACCCAATCAAGACAGTTCAAGAACTTGAATCTCGAGCTTACTTTGATTCTTTTCACTACCCATTTAACAAATCCTATGTCCCTCTCCCAAATCATGCTTTTTCTTTGCCTAATAGGCCTAGGCTTCTTGTTTGCCATGACATGCATGGTGGGTATGGAGATGATAAGTGGGTTCAAGGTGGATCCAACCCTAATGCTTACTCAATTTGGCATTGGTATTTGATTGATATTTTTGTTTATTTTTCTCATTCTTTGGTCAATTTACCTCCTCCTTGTTGGACTAATGCAGCTCACAAGCATGGTGTTAAGGTAAATGAAATTGGTTTTTGAAGCTTTAGTTTATTTGTTTGTTTTGTTTCATTTTTATTGAATTAAGCTGTTTTGGAAAGGAAGAATATTTAGTGTTAGTTTTGATTTCTGGTTGAGAAATGAATGGATGGAGGAATTAATTTGTGTAATGTCGAATTTTGATTTTCTCGTGTTGAGTAATTTTTGCAGAAATTTGAGCAATTACATGGAAAAGAGAAAATTTTTTCTTGTTGTAAGTGATAAAGCAAAAATCTTTCTTGGTGCTTGGTTTTATGATTAAAAATGGATAAAGGGATTAATTTATAGAATTGCTACTTTCTAGTATATTGAACTTAAAGCAATTTCAGCAGTTGTATGCCAAAAGGAAAAATCTTTATTGCTGCTTTGTTTGTGATTAAAATGAATGTGTATGGGAATTAATTTGTACGATCCCATTTCTCTTATGTTGTTTGCATATTTAAGGTGTTGGGGACTTTACTCACGGAATGGGATGAAGGGAGGCAAATGTGTAATATATTGCTTGAGACAAAGGAATCTGCACGAATTTATGCTGAGCGATTGGCTGATCTTGCTGTTTCTTTGGGGTTTGATGGATGGCTGGTATTTAGTTCTTTTAGCCTTAATGCTTCCAATCTGAATTTACATTTTGAGATTTAACTAGTGCAAGTTTTAAGACATTTAATTAGCAATGTCTTTATTGGACAAGCTAGAGCGTCATCTCTAGTAAACTATAGTCTCTGCTTTCTTTTCATTCCATTATCTATCGTAGTTTGTTTATTGCACATATGGAAGACAATTTTGAACATGGGAATAGCTGCTTGCAGATTAATATGGAGATTAATTTGGAAGTGGAACAAATTACTAATCTAATAGAGTTTGTTAGTCAGCTAACCGAGATCATGCATGAATCATTGCCCGGTTCATTAGTTATCTGGTAAGTTTTATTACCACATTCTTGTATGGAGCATCTTCAAATTTTATGAGAAGTCACTTTAACAATTATGTTGAAATTGCAGGTATGATGCTATTACAACTCATGGAAAGCTCAAGTGGCAAGACCAGCTAAATGAAAAGAATAAACCTTTCTTTGATGTATGCGATGGAATTTTTATGAATTACACATGGAAGGTACTGGCTTCTGTTTCTCCTTCCTTGCAGAAGTTGATTTGCTAATTCAATTTCTCGCAAGTACTAGTTTATCAATTATCTATGTAGGAACACTATCCAAAACATTCAGCTGAAGTTGCTGGTGATAGAAAGTTTGATGTCTACATGGGAATAGATGTATTTGGAAGAAATACTTATGGCGGTGGGCAATGGAATGTATGTCTCTTTCGTTATGCTTAGGAATCTTTACGTTATAAGTTCTATTTCACTTTTATTTATTTTTCAAAATGCATTTAAATTTATCTTTAATTAGTAGACATAGAATATACTTGCATTTTTTTTGCTAACTATGTGGTTTAACTTTAAATTACAGTGCTTAAGACTTTCTTTCTTACTTTTACAAATTGTCTGTTTTGTCCTAATGGTTTTAGCGACAAATTAAATACACAGGTTTATTGTACTTCCAATATTAAATTCCATTCTTCACATCCATTAACTAATTTAAAATATTTCTTTTCCCTTACATTTCACATCCAAATTTTAATTTTCCAAACATTATTAAATAGAAAATTTCTGGTAATGATTCCATCCCATCTCCTTCCTTGACTTCCCTTGAAAAGCCTTTCCCTACCGCTTTACCACATTTACCCATGCATATTGTTAATCAACTGCTATAACTGTTTGCATCAGACAAATGTTGCGCTTGAGTTGTTAAAGAGAAATGATGTCTCTGCTGCCATATTTGCTCCGGGATGGGTCTATGAGACTAAACAACCGCCTGACTTTCAGACTGCTCAAAACTGGTATGCAGTTGCACTGTTGTGAAAAATATGAATATCATAAGTTAAGCTTTGATTTGGCTACAGTTTCACAAGTTCTGATGAAATCTTTAGCCTTCCAAGTGTCCCTTAAAAGCTACTTAATTTGGAAGCTGTATTATTTTTTGTTTTGGTTTTGGGTTTTATTGCTTTTCATGTCACGAGTTCCCAAATCCCACTCTTCCATCTTAGTGCATTTTTTGTAGGTTTGGTTTTTTATAAGTTTCTCTACCTTCAATGGGCAACCATTATGTTCTTCAAGTATTAACAAGCATATTTGTACATCTGATCTTGTCAAAACATTTTTTGCCTATCTTCAATGGTTGCAATTCCCTTTTTCTGTCCCCTCTAAGCTTAAAGATCTTTTAGGATTACCTAAATTCATTAAATCTTCAAAGTTTTTGTTTAATTACTTAATTGATGTTCTAGAGTATTTGAGTGCAATTTGCTTACAGGTAGGTTAATTTTTATTTCTTTGCGAGTTTTCGCAATTCATGTCGTACTTTGCAAATCTAATATTATTTGTTCAGCTGAGTTTCATAATCATTTCTTCATTTTATGCAGTTGGTGGGCTCTTGTTGAGAAATCATGGGGAATATCAAGGAAGTATCCTATAAGACTACCGTTTTTCTCAAATTTTGATCGGGTAGCAACTATATCTCTATTAGCAGAAACGAACTTGGGTGAACGACTTAAATAGATAAAAATTTTAACTTTACACTTTTTCCAGCATATGTGGATCCAAATATTGAGAATATTTCATGCATTCAGGGTTATGGCTATCATATTTCAATAGAGGGAAAAGAAGTAATGGAATCTCCTTGGAACAACATGTCTTGCCAAGGGTTTCAGGTATGCACCTAAAGAGATCACTTTACTGTACTGACTTTATATGTTTTCTTCTTTCATTTTGCTAATTTTTGCTGCCTTTCCCAAGACCCTTTATATGGTTGACAAACAAATATTTTCCGGAGGTCTCCATGTTCATTTCGACTTTATCTTTATGTTTACTTTATGAAGTAGAATTTTTAATTCTGTTCTGCTACTGATGTAAATTCAAATTTTTAATTTGAAACACTGAGTGGAAATCTGACGTAATTCACTTGGCTGCATTTCAAAGCATTGTATTTTAGATTTCTGTGCTTACATTCATATTTTATGTGTGAAATTGTGCGTTACTGTCTGGATCAATTACTATTATGTCTCCTTATCTATTTACTCCAATCTTTATGACAGCCTATCCTCAAGTTCATTGATGGCCCGAGTCCTAAAACTATTCAAGCCCTTGTTGAGTAAGTATTCTTTGTTAGGCCTAATACATAAATCGACACTTGAACTTTGTTGAATTTTCCGAGTAGAACCCTCAATTTTAGTATACTATAGCTACTAATTTAACACCTAAAATATACAATAGAACCAGTTTAACACATGAAGTATATAAATAGCGACCAATTTAACACTTGCAGGTTATAAGCCATGTAGACACGTCACGTGGTAATTCATTCAATTTTTGACAACTTCATGTGCTAAAAAGGTTGCTCGAAAATCTTCAAGTGGTAAAATGGCCTCTTGGAAAGTTTAGGATTTTATCAGAAATTCGTTGAAAGTTCAAGAGTTAAATTGTGTATTTGATCTGCTTTCTTATATTGTTCTTTATGCTGCACTGAACTGAGTATGATACAAATATACACAAACAAATGTTTTTCTGTGATATCGCTACGTCTGTTTTAAATTTTTTTTTTTTTATTTGGACTGTCCGAGTTGAAAAATGTATTTATAAATGGCAGTGTTAATGAAGCATCCTATAATGGAGGAGGAAACATCACATTCAAAGGATTTCTTGAAGATAAGGCTCATTACAGCATACTTCTCTTTCAAGGAGAGCTTGTTACGGGGAATCAACTCCTCCACCTTTCATATTCGGTAAGCTACCTTACGAAACAATTATCAATTGTATCGTACAATGAAGAAATTTGTCCATTCAAAATTAAGTTATTCCACATCATTTGGAAACTGGGTATCTGGAAAGGTTGCATCTTTGAATATATGATTATTAAACTCTTGATTTCTGTTTACCAGCTGAAATCAGAGGGGGACTCACTGCTAGGCCTTTCTATTCATTTCTCTTCAACCACGAACGAAAACTCATCAATTCTCATTGCGCCTCAGAATTCGAACCAATTCTCTAGCAAATTCAGTGAAGTTGTAGTGGCTCGTCAAGTTAAAAAACCAGAAATGGACCCAATATGGATCATATATGAGGCAAGTATTGGAATGAATGAACTTATATTAACAGAAATTCATGCAGTATGCTACAAGCCAAGGCCTGTACATGGTGTATTGAGATCAGAAGATATTAGTCCAACCGAGTATTTCACAATACTCGGTCATATTTCCGTTAAAAATTCTGACACGAACTCATATTTTCCTCCATCTTGCTTGTGGGTAGTCGAAAGTTTGAATGTTAAATTCAGTTTTGATTCTGAAGCATCAAAAATTGTCAGCATGAAGATTGTGTGGAAATTGAATGAAGATGATGATTCATTGTTCCCAAAGTACAATATTTATGTACAGAAACTGGCGAAATTGGTTGAAGGTAATCCAGATGAATGCGTAAAAGGCGGTAGCCATTTTCTTGGAGTAGCGCAAGTTAAAGCTTTTTATGTGTCTGATCTTTTGATTCCTTCTGATGCTTATAAGCTCAAATTTATTATTCAAGCTTGTGATTCTGAAGGGTCTTGTCAAAAGCTTGATGATGCTCCATATTTTCAACTTAATGTTGATGAAGATTAGTAAATTTAATAGCTCTCAATGTTGTTTTTCAATCTTTCTTGATGTAATACATGTTCTAACAATCTCATATATTAGAACTACTGTAACATTAAACGGTGAAACTATAATTAATCCGATGTCGTTTTACTAAACTTTTTAATGATTAAAGGCACATGTAATCAAATTATAATCTTTCACATAATTAGCATTAATACATGTAACTTAAGATGTGGGATTATAAAATTTCAAACCAATTTTGAAAATAAATTGGAAAATATAAAATTTATTAAAAAAAATTCAAAAAATGACAAATTAGTAAGTTCTTTTTTTTTTTATTTTAATCTATAATTTTACCTATTTTTTAAGATAAAATAGGATAATATTAATAGGAGAATCTTCATCTTCTTCTTATTTGAGGGCTCGAGGATAATAAATCCAAAAACATTATTTTATTTAATTATTTTTAAATTAATTATGCTTCTATTCTATTCTATTCTTTTATTTTTTCTCACTTTTCTAAGTGATTATATTTATATGATTTGATTTGATTTGCTATATTTTTGTGAGGAGTGTGTGAGAAAATTCTAAAATTGATTGATGGGATTTGATTTTTAATATAAAGTAATTTTTGCAATAAATAAAATAAGAAAATTAAATATCAAAGTAATTTTTGCAATAAATAACATAAGAAAATTATTAGAAAATAAATCTTATAATAAATAATTTTTCCATTATATAATCA
Source organism: Croton setiger (assembly GCA_948099555.1). Classification (NCBI taxonomy): domain Eukaryota; kingdom Viridiplantae; phylum Streptophyta; class Magnoliopsida; order Malpighiales; family Euphorbiaceae; genus Croton; species Croton setiger. Next base: position 7,179 of record CANUEY010093535.1, read on the forward strand.
AATTAGAAATGACAGTCTGATTTCTACTTTTCACGAAAATAAAAAAATGCGGATATTTTGAGTTTAATTCTTACGACCATATTATTAGCACTAATTTGATGACCCGAAAATGATTATCTCTTACTGTATAACCTACAATATTATTGTAGGTCTGTTAACAATTTTCTTTATATTAAAAAAAAATATTAGAATAGAAAAAGAGAATTAACAATATAAATAAAATACTATTATTTTCTAAATTATAAAAGTAAACATTTTTTAGTAAGTGGAATAGAAGCAGACAAAGGCAATAGAGTTAAAAACAATATTAGCAAGCAGACATGATCTCAGTGGAAGCTTTGAGTTAATCAAACAAATTTGACAATAATTAGCTACTTAATTAAACTGTTAATTAATTAATTAATATTTTTAATTAACTGTATATAACAACAGCTTTAAATTGCTAAAAATTTTAATCCATAATAATAATAATAATAATAATAATAATAATAATAATAATAATAATAATAATAATAATAATAATAATAATATAGAATTAATTAGATTAGTATAGAAGTTTGACTTAATACTTCCACATTAAACTAAGCAAATTGAGGAATCTTTTTTTAAGTCAGTAATTGCCTTTTTTAATTGCAAAATAAATAATTAAATTTTCGAAAAAATCAGCAAATAATGTAATATTATATGTGTGGGATTAAATTATCTAATTTATAATAATATTCTCCTAAATTAATATACATATTTAATATATTTTTTTAAAAAAGAATTAGAAGATCGTCTTCTTCCTGCCATGAACAGACCACTTCCTAGCACAGCCCACCATGTGAATAAGCTTTAGAAGAATCTATTATCAGACTACAGGTGTCAATTTTTACACTTTCTTTTCTTTTTTCTTAACTTCAATCTTGTTTGGTTCTCGAGAAAATAATAACAATACCAAATCAAATGGAGATTTTGTGTGATTTTCTTTTAAGTTGCATCTCCTTTTAATTAATATTTAATCCTTTTAATTATAAATATATTATACTAAAATCTAAATAGCTATAATTTATTATTTACATATTAAATTGCTGCCTAAAACTTATTATTTGGTCACTCAAGAAAATGGGGAAAAAGGATATCAAGTTTTTTTTATTTTCTTAAAAAAAAATATTCAGTAATTATATTATTGTAAATTATTAATTAACTAGTTAAAAAGAATTTATGTCTGAAATTGTTTTAGAACCCACCGACTGCTTGCTTAATTAATTAATTAATCATTAATTAAGAGAAGTTTCAAGTTTACTTCACTGATCACATGCTAGAGTTGACCTAATTACTTACCATTGTTCTACGGCAGACCATAATAATAATAATAATAATAATAATAATAATAATAATAATAATAATAATCACTATCCCTATTTTTGTAAAATTTTTAAGACTAAACCATAAATTTCTATTATTATTATTATTATTATTATTATTATTATTATTATTATTATTATTATTATTATTATTTGAAGGGTGTTATTATTATTATTATTATTTAGTAAAAATGTTTAACCAAATTAATTAATAATTAAGGGAGATAAAAAAATAAGCAAAACATAAAATATTACTACTTAATTAAGAAATAATGTCACCAAAAATGCTCTCTCTTTTAAGAGAGTCATGAAGAACATTTACATTGCTAGAAGAAGCAGAAAAATTAAAGTACTGAGGAAGGTTATTTTGGAGAAGAAAAGATGAAGATGATGACTTGTCATCTTCAGGTAATTCCATTGGTGGATTATTAGGCATAACTACAGGCTCATTCTGCATCTGGATGCATAGAATCTCTGCTTGAGCTACTGCTAATTGCATTTGAAGCTGAGAAACCTGATTTTGAAGATATGAAATTGCTCCAACACATCCATAAACTGGGTCTCTTACTCTTGCATTTGCTTCATATACTAAACTACTCACTGCATCTGCTCTTTGATGAACTGGTAATTCCTGTTTATGTAATCAAAGTTAGTTACTTTTTAGTTAATCACCCCAACAGACAGACACAAGTGTACGATTCATAACAATCATAAGTACTCATCTTGTCTGTCTGTCTGTCGTTCTGTTAGATAATCCATTAATGTAAGAAAAGAGGAAACGAAGAAGAAGAAGAAGAAGAAAAACCTGCAACATTTTGCTAACATTGCTAGCACCAAAAACCTTATGAACAATGGCAAACTTATGAGGATCATCAGAAGGGAAATAAGGAGCAAAAATGCAATCCTTAGCGCAACGGCGACGGAGCAATTTGCAGGATGCACAAGGAGAAGTTCCACCCATTTTTTTTTTTTTTTGGCTTTTTCTTGTGATATAAACTATAAAAAGAAAAGGGTTTGACAGAGAACTTTGATAGTTAAAGAAGGAAGAAGAAGAAGAAGAAGAAGAAGAAGAAGAAGAGGGAATTCTTAGAAGTAGAAATCTTGAGGAGAGAATGAGATGAGAGTAGTGTATATTTATAATGGGTATGAACGTGTACAATAGATCAGATGCACACTCTCTGTTTGGGATATTAATGATTAAATAATTGACTAAGTAATTAGTTAGATTAATTAATAATTTTAAGATTAGATGAGAAATAGTACTTACATTTCTATAATAAAGCTAGTAATCAAATTTAATTAAATTACTTGCTTCGTAATTATGTGAAGTTAGGTATTTTGACGTAAGAAGGGTTTTTGACGCAAGAACGGATTGTTTACGAACTTTACTTAGCTCCCAACTATTAATAGAGTTTGCATTCTTTTATAAGGCAAAAATGTTTTTACGTTCTAATCAAAATGCTAAACACAAGTTTAAGTTCGTAATTTAAATAAAAACAAAAGTAAAGAAAGATTAATGGATCGATTAGTATTAAATTGTTGGATTATTAATTAATTAAATTTTTTTTTTTCATATTTTTGGCATGTTTTAAAGCCATTTCATGTCCTTTTTACTATTATTCTTCCACAACTACAAAAAAACATCCAATCTAAAACAAGACTTGTCTAATTATGGTCTTTGACTAATTAATAACAATCAATTTTAAATCAAACACATTAATTACAAAAGCATATATGTATATATATATTACTCCAAACTAACCCTTAAAAAGGGGATACCCATAACCAAATAAGACAAATATTTATGTCTCCCAAGCAAATCTTTGAACTTGTATTTCATGTAAGATTAGTTTGAAAAATGTTTCCTTTTAAATTTTAAAAAAAAAAAACATTTTTATACTATAATATAATCATTATTATATTATCGTCCGACGCATAAATCAACTGATTAAGGTTGTCCTAACTAAATCAAAGATCTTGAATTCTCAAGTTCTAAAAATATAGTTGCATCAAAATTCAATAGAAAAAATTCTTGAGTTTTAATTATCTTTTTTTCTTAAATTTGAAGTAATCGGCAGCTGTAATTTGGTCATGGAAAATCAGATTTAAAGTTGAAAAAATATAATCATTATTATTTTTAACTATAATAAGAAAAAAAATTAATCGGCATCTATAATTTGGTCTCGGGAAATCAAATTTAAAGTTAAAAAAAATATAATAATTATTATTTTAACTATAATAAAAAAGAAAAAGAAAAATGGTAATAGAAATCAACCGTTCTTGTTGACCGCCGCCAAAGTAAATATAGGTTAAGGTTTTATTTAGGTTTTTGTTTTTTTTAGTATTTTTTTATTAATTTTGAAATTAAGAGAAAAAAAAATTAATTAGGGTTTTTTTAAAAAGCATTTATATGGTTAGAAGCACTAAGAGAAACCCTAGCCAACATCAAGGTAGAAGAAGAGACTCTTACGTGAATGTTTGTTAGAACACACAAACATTCACGTGAAACCTCTCACACTTTATAAATTCTCTTTCTCTCTATGTGTACTTAGCTTATTAATTGATTATCATTAATTAATAACAAATTATACTTAATTAATTTTTCTTTCTCTCTCTTATTTATTGAAGCCATGTTTGGCAATTCTAGGTCCAATTTATTTATTTATTTATGTTTTCTTATTATTTTTTCAACTTGTAAACACTACTATGTAATTGTAAATATTTTAAATTTAATTAATTAAGAAAAAATATATTATTTTTCATTTTTTTTATTAATTGTAAATATTTTATATTTATATGAAATATAAAATAAATGTCTTATATGTAAAATTAAGTCATACTTAAGATTGTAGAGTCCACGTTAATCAACTAAAGTCCTTTGTCAAATAGATTCTCTGTATCAAGAAATTATTATTGTTATTATTATTATTATTATTATTATTATTATTATTATTATTATTATTATTATTATTATTATTATTATTATTATTATTATTATTATTATTATTATTATTATTTATAATCAGTTCATATGTAA